>BLKR01001196.1:0-227283 GCA_011170035.1 Teleogryllus occipitalis | reverse complement strand
TTTCCATGCAAAATCTGAAAATTTGCAATTTTGACCAATTTTTATCCAATCCTATTTATAATCTTCAGTTGTTTACGTATTACTTGTGTATTCCATTTTCAAAGAAAATATACGAACATTTTCCTATTTTTACTGCAGATTATACAACATCTTATCACCTTACCTTGCAGGTTAAGTGGGTGGATCAGTGATAAATTTGGTTCTCAAATAACAATTAATGGATATACCGGTTATATGGCTCCTTCCAATGGTAACTTTATTAATATTTTCTGCAGCTCGTCGCCTAGCAATTTTTCTGGTGTTGATACGTGAGCAATTTCATCATCAGCATGATTATTTCCATGTTTTCATTTTAATTTATCACGTATGAAATAGCCATTTTGAGAAGAGAAAACATATTATTAGGTGATTATTCATACTAACACACAGGAAAGAATGACAATTATTTTATTACGTAAATTCTTAATTCCTTTTCTGAAGTTAAATATACATTAGTCACTATCGTAACAAGTAACTTGTCATTATCTCCAGACAAATGGACAAAGGAATGAAATGTTCATTGAAATTTAGATGCATTGCTTTTATTTTCTCGTGAACTTTCTCATTTGCGGAGTAATTCACGTAATATAGAGAAGGTTATGTAATACTGCGGAACATCGATTTCGAGATTTTATTAGAAATACACCTTTTGGAGTTCCCTGATACCGAAAAAGTGTATTTTCTTTCCGAAACGTTATTCCGTTTGTGAAAAACACTAGCGCTTAAACTATTCACATACCTTTTTCCGAAATGAATATTCCCAGGTCGATTCCGTGCGTTTTCGAAAAACATTCTTGAAATTTTGGAAGTGTTTTACCTGAAGCCTCTTTTTCAAGGGACATTTTCAAAATTTTCTCAAAAATGCTCCAATTTTTTCTTTAAATTTCTTGAACGAATAGAGTGAAATACACTTAGAAGATGGCATAGGTCCGATTTTCTCTGTTCCCTCCAAAATTACGAAAATTACAAAAGTTAGAATTTTCTTCGGCGCCATCTTACAATTATAACGTTTAAGATATAATTCTTTTTTTCAAATTAAATTTGTTATCCCAAATTAGTTCTTTCGTTAATGTATATACATTTTTTGACAATTCCAATAGCTTTTTGCGCAATCTTGTGAGAAGCTTGTTAAAAAATATCAAAAACAAAAAATTCTCAAAAAGGGCTCCAATTTTTTTTCGAACTTTTGATAGGTATAAGGTTAAATATACTACATAAACGCCATTTTGCTGTTTGCTTTTGTTGTTGTTTTTTAATTACACATGTAATTTTTATTGAAATGTCTGGGGAAGATCATCGCGCCTCTAGAGGAAAACATGCAATACACTTATGGGAGTAAAGTCCTTAGGAGTTGACGCGCCCGGAAACACGAAATAATCAATCATTAATCAGTCTTAGGCCTCAAAAACGTAAACATCTTACTTTTATCTTGGGAACAATTTTTTTTACGGTTGTGACGGTGCATTGTTATAGAGTTGCATTTCTTCGAAAGATGTGTTACTAAATTTACGGAAAAAGTGGTTGAAATTTTAAAACAATTTGAATAAACCGGCGATTCACTTGACTCTGATTTGATAAAATGACTATCAATGTAATTCATTTGCTCCGTTCAATTCTATTTATTTTATTCATTCGACACACATTAATGCGGACCAATTTAATTCCATTTATCCCAGTCGTTTAAGAATCCACACCAACTGCGAGAATATTTCTTGGTAATTAATATCACGTATCACAGTTGATAATTAATACAACATGAATTAGCAAGAATTTTCGATTTATAATACGTACGTCAACAAGATTTTTCATGTTTCAGAATTGACTCTCATGACCTAATCCCGTTTATCTACTTTTACCAGATTATATTATTGCTTTTTAAGCACAAATGTGGATTTTCTAGATTGAAATATACCAATGTACGTAATAACTCCATACCAATATTTTCAATATTTACACTAATTCAAAAAAATGAATATTTTCAATAGCTTCAAACGTGCATTACGTTTATGTAATGTAATTCCTTTTTATGTCTTATGAGCGTGTTTGAAATGAGAGAATGAATGCATATATTATTTTAGGTAAAGTGAAAAGTCGTATCATTCAGCCATTTTCTGTGTGGAAGCAACTGGACATGTGTTCTTTTATTCCTTTTGTAATTGGGTCATTTGTGATAGGGTGAACCATTCTGCTGGCAAAAAATATTCAGGAAATGGTCAACAATTGCCAGTTGGCTATTGTGGCGTGTGTGGTGGTTCCAGTTTCTTTTCGGATTCTCGTCGGAGACCCCTCCCGAGGCGAGAGCGTTCCCTCGGTGCAAGGGGGCTCGTTCCGGAGCCTCCTCGAGGGCGGCTCTGGGCCCAGTTGGCAGCCCCTGCAAGCGGGGCTCCGTTCTCCTCGCGGCGGCGGCGGCGGTGGCAGCGGTGGCGGCGGTGGCGGCGGTGCGAAGCCGCGCTCGGCGCATGCGCGTCTCTGCCGCCGCCGCCGCCGCGCGCCCCGCGCCCCCCTCCCCCCGCGCTGGCACGCTCGCCGCCACCGCCGCGCCGTGCGCTAGTGTGGCGTGTGGCTTGAGCGCGTCGAGTGCCGAGCGAGCAGCCTGTGTGTCGCGTCCGTCGAGCCAGCCGTCCTTCGCAGCCTCTTCACTCACTCACTCACTCACTCTCTTCGTGTCTCCCTCTCTCTCTCTCCTTCTCACTCTCTTTGCAATTCACGTGTACGTTTTTCTGATCTGTCGCTCGGTGCGCGCTCAAAGTCTACACGCGTTCGCAACCCTCACCTCAGCGAACCACACTCATTTTGCGACTTTCAAGTTTCAATTACCGTAAAGCTAACTGTCAGATCGTAGCGTGTTAAAGAAAAATTCTCTCTCTCTCAAAAGAGCTAGTAACCGGCAAGATTGTTCGTACAAAAGGCGTCACCACGAGTTCAACCACGGCGGAAAAAGAGGGCTCCACCACGTCCAGCCGGAGGAGCAGAAAAAGAATGGAGGGATCCAAGCCAGGAACAGAAGCAGGCGAGGTCGTGGCAGGCTGCAAGCCCTTGGTCATCAC
The DNA here is from genome assembly GCA_011170035.1 of Teleogryllus occipitalis. Taxonomy (NCBI): domain Eukaryota; kingdom Metazoa; phylum Arthropoda; class Insecta; order Orthoptera; family Gryllidae; genus Teleogryllus; species Teleogryllus occipitalis. The sequence goes on along the minus strand of BLKR01001196.1, from coordinate 224,197 downwards.
CGAAGAAGGACTACCCCTCATGCAGGTAAGGTGACACTCGGCCGAGAGCCTTTGCTGGGTGCTTCACGGAGGGTGCAGTGCCGGGAATCGCTTTTGGGCGTCGAGGGAGGCGGTATCGAGCGCGGGAGCACCAACATATGGTGCGCGTGGCGAGCCGGTGGGCGTGCGGGGGTGGAGGTGGGCGCGCGATGACGTCATGCCAGGGCGGCGCCCGGGACGCTCGGCGCGGAAGATTCTGGACCTGCGCCCTTCCCCTCCCCCACCCCCTTCCCCATTCCCTTCCCGCCCCTTCCACTTCCCGCCCGAATTCCCTACGCAGCTTCCCATGATCCAGATATTTTTACGGGGTGTGCTTCAAACTTAAGGGGTTTTGTTCCCTGCCTTCCTTCCGCCCTTCATCGTTCCCTCGTGTTGAGTGGTCGCCATGGCAACATGGAGCATGAATGGGTTTGCCTCGACGAGAGGAGGAGCACGTTATTTCGACCACCACGATCGCATCGCCCGTACGTCGGTCGTCGGTTGTAGATAACTCTTAACCAGTCAGGCTTGACGAACCACTCAGATGATAGTTCCCCCAAAGTCGTGAAATGTGTTCAGAATAAAAGCGTGTGGCATTTTATTGGAATCTTTCAAAGACGTTACAATTACCTTACCATGCATGTGATCAATGTGATGAAGAATTTCATGAGCACTTAGTAATTACATGTAGACTGTTGTTTGAGCTAGAAAAAATAGTTTTACATATATATATATATATATATATATATATATATATATATATATATATATAATCTTCCTTTAAAGAAAAGCATTTTGTAATAAACTGAAGTTGTTGAAACTTAAATTTCCCAGTGTGCCAGTGTTGCATATTGTTGTTTGACACAGTACAGGATTAGGTTGGAAGGTCAGGATCGATCGATTGGGTACTGCCTTAATGGTGTCGAAACCATTGGTACTAATTTTACGGGTTTCACACACATTTGCATTAACTACTGGACTCAGAGAGTTTCACAAGTGTGTATCGTCTTTTAAAGGGCACCTGTTCATTATATTTTAAAATATAAGATTTTTGTATTTGAATATATGGAAATGGCATTTTTTATGGTTTGTATGTACTGCAAGTGATCAATACTTAGTTCTCTCTTTGGGTGTTCAAAAATGTGTGTAAATTGTTTGTATTTTTGTACCATAATCATTTAAATGTTTTTCAAGAGTTAATTAATTGTGTTTACAGTTAATATTCGTGAAAGTCCAACAGCCAAAACGAGAGGGTAATAAAATGGGGTTTTCGCAAGGGAGGCTAAGAGGATTTAAGCACTTCCCCTTAGCTCCTAACTCTTTAAAGCGAGAGAACCGAAACTACTCCCGAAATCGATGAAGGCTTTAGATGACGTACATCCGCAACTGGTAATTCCTACACGAAAAGTTTAAAATGTTAATAAATTGTATGTCAAAAGGACGTATGCATTCGATTGCTGTATTTCTCCTTTCCCAGCATTCCATCTTGTACGCGTGATTCAAATAAATTGTGATTACATAAACTGGGTTCTTTAGAGTATATTCTCTTTACTAATGTGGAATATTCAAGTATTTTCTCTCGAATAATAGTACGGATTTAATTGCATATTTCTTGAGATTTTAAAAAGGAAGTACCCTCTTATGTTTTGAAAATGTATGGTATTTTCGTAGAGGAACTATAAGAACTATGTTTCAGATGAGATACAAGAGTCAGAATTGTTTATTACGAGCCCATCTAGTTGATTGGCAGAGAAAATCAGAGGGATGAATACTAAGCTAGCCCTCGAGCCACGTGCAGAATAGAACACTTTTAGAGAGTACCGCTGATTTGGATGTGTCGAGTGAGAATTTTCGTCTTAATATAGATTGCAGATATAAAGGAATGACCAATTGTCATTTTCTACTGTCTGATGCTTGTTCAGCACCTCTTGTACATAGAAACTGATTTAATATACCTATGTTGTGGAAATGGAGTATCCATATTTACTTTCACATAGACAAGGTATTCATTGGGAATAATGGAGGCTCAAGAGACATATTTTGAATGGAAATGCAGGTAGAGGGGGACGAAATGCCTGGGGAAATGGGTGAAGATTTGTGGTGGGTTCTGGGTTCACGACTTTTTCACAGCAAACTACAAATGGAGCAATCGGAAATAGAACATGTGATTTCCAGATATTGAAGGGTGACGCCGCATCATAAGTCTTTGAATCCTCAGTTAGTTAATAAATCTCTGCACCGCAGCCACCGTAGGGGGGGGGCAGTGATGACGTCGGCCAGAACGCCCGGCATGCACCGCGGCGCACAGTGGGACGAAATGCCTAAGAAATATCATCAGGCAATTCAAATTAAAGCGGGATTTTGTGGGATATGGCATTTATCTATCCCTTTTCATTCAATTTTGTATTAAAATATGTTTATTTACCGACACAAGCAGTAATTTAAAAACAGTTTCATAGGTGATTAAATAATGAAGTGCGTATCTTGTGCATCATCTTCCTTTTAAAACTTCCAATGATTATTTTCACGGAACAAAAATATTTGACTTGCACGCCGCACTGCAATTTCTGTCCGGCTTGGATGACGCAGTAGAGCCATATGTTCAACCTGAAGTACAACTTTCATTTGTAACTTCCGGCCGTTCGTACTCCCGGGGTTGAAGTCTCTCCATGAGTGTAGCCGACGTAAGCGTTAAGAATCCGCCACTGGAAGCGTTTCTTTTCTATTCCGCCCCAGCGCGCGGGGGCGGCCGGCGCGGAGGCGCGTTCACGCTCCTAAAACGCCACGCGTGCGCTCTGGCGTCACGCTGCGCCGCCGGCGATGGCCATCGCCACGTGAAGGTGCCCGCGACCGCCTGGGCTCGAAGCGCCAGCCTCCACGGCCAAGCTTATTCCACTTTGCGATTTCTGTAAGGGCTTAAAGTGTCCAGAAAGACGTAACGGATTCGGCACAGTTGTGATTTTTAGAAACGTCTCCTACATCTTCGATTCGAAAATCATGGATTTTATTTCTGAAAACAAAATATTGCTCAATATTAAATCTTTAAATCATTTCACATACATTTTTTTGTGTTAGAATTTTTTGAAAAAGTATTGGTAATTTTCAGTGAAATAGAGACAGTTAAGAACATATGTGCCGACCTGGATGGCCGAGGTGGCTAAGAGCGAGTACCGACTCAGCGCTTCGGTCCGAAGGGTCGCGGGTTCGAGTCCCGCCTAGGGCATGGCTGTTTGTCCGCAAGTGTGTTGGTGTCTAGTGTATGGTCGAATATGCGTCCCATCGGGGCGTAAAGGGTAACCGGCTGTCGGCTGGATAAAAGCCCTAGATAAAAAAAAGAACATATGTAAACAAGGTTTTCTCAAAAAGATTCCATTTTCTCTTTAAATGCTTCATTCAGTAGAGTTTTTTTTCCTAGGGCTTTTATTCAGCCGACAGCCAGTTGCCCTTTACGTCCCGAAGGGACGCATATTCGACCATACACTAGACAAACCCTTGCGGGCTCCTCTGATCTGGGGTCAGCAGAACGCGAGGCCCTCCGCGACAACACACACACACAAAGTCAAGGGACAAACAGCCATGCCCAAGGCGGGACTCGAACCCGCGACCCTTCGGACCGAAGCGCTGAGTCGGTACTCGCTCTTAGCCACCTCGGCCATCCAGGTGGGCTCGGCAGAGTTACGTTTGCTTAATAATATGGGACAGGTCCAATTTTCATTCAAACAACTTGATCTCCCTACATCACTACGTATTCAAAATAGAGTTATATTTCTTAATGCAATTTATTCCTCAATATTAGATTAGATTATATCATTTTATTTACAATTTTTAAATTGTTAATATTTTTCTCGTAATTTTGAGTTAGTTTCGTTGAATGATATCGGGACGAAGTTCAATTTTTTTGTTATCTTACATTATCAGTCCTTGAAATTTGAAACGTACTTTTATGTTGATAGTGTCTTCAATTGTGAAGAGCAATTTTTAAAAGAAAGCATAAGAACATATTCTTCATTTTTATATCCCTGGCGGTGGTTTTGCAGTATTTTGTTGTCATTATAGAACTCGTTTCGCCCGACACTGCGGATAGGGATGAGTCAGTTACAGTTTGAACATCTTCACGAATGATGTGTTACGTCTGTTGTCATTAATGGGTAATGAAATTAGTGATATAATCCTAATCATCCTGAGCATTTTCTTCATATTATTGTCATACTAAAGTGTAAGTCAAAATAAAAAACGATTGATCGTATCGAAAAGGATTCACATGCAGCATGTCCTTCCTGTCGACCGTGTCTTGTGACCGAGCACTCCGTTGGGCGGCTGCGAGCCCAGGTGCTAAGCGGACGTGTGGAAGGGCGGCCACCGCGTGGTCTGGGCCGCGCGGCAGTCAGCTGCCGCATGTGACGTCAGGCGCCTTACAAAACGACTGCGGGCGAATCCGGTGCCCCGTGACGCAACGGCGGCGTCGCGGCGCCTGGCCCGGTCACCGCCGCCGCCGCCGCCGCCGCCGGCGCCGCCGCCAGGCGCCCGCTGCTCGCGTCTGCGGAGTGGGGGCAGGGGGCAAGAAGCGCCGCGGAGGGAGAGATTTCGGAGAGAAATCCCGCGAGGCAATCACAAAAGGGAAAAGGCATGCACCTTTTCATTGCTTTACTAGAATTATCGTCACTTTTTATTTCTAACATTTTAATACAGTACTTACATGAATATGATTAACCACACTTCGATGCGAAACTTCAACAGATAGGGTCTTTCATCGTAACATTTTCGACGTTTCATATGTATTGAAAAAACGTAATGGTTTTGTCATCTGACCACAATTTTTCTCCGTAAAATATTCCCTTCTTCTTTGGGAGGCTTGCCGTATTTTTCAGGCTTTTATTGTATTTCGGCACTATTCTATCTCTGTTTGTCAAAAAATATATCTTATTGCCGAAAAGAAACGTAATAGTTTTGGAAACATCTGTTACTACTCGCTGCTCTTTTTCAACGAAATAATAATAAAAATTATTTCCTCCGTTATACTTACTGAATTTGTGTTTCAAATGCAAAGTACTCGAAGACTAAGAACATAAAGAGGCATCGTTTGTTTGAACGCAGCTCAGAATGAAAAGTTTGTTGAGGGTCTCACCGTGCATAGATTCGTAATTTTCTCTTAATTGACCGTTTCGCAAATGAAGATACATTCAACGGTATTTTGCGCGGTATCTCGTCTGTCATACGTGAAATTGGGACGGTTTCATGTGGCGTAATATTGTAACTATCACGTATACATTTCGATTATTGTTAATGTTTATTAGAATAATCAATGACCCATACATTACGTTCGTTTGGAAAACAACTGCGAATTGCAGGCAAAATTAGGTCGTTCATAAGTGAATTGATACCTTCCATGTCATTCCATATTTCAATTTGAGTATTCATTTGAGTAGAGTAACATTTTGCTTGTAATTCGAATAACGAATTCGCTTCTGTGCAAGTATCATTTGATATCTGGTAACAAATTGGGTCATCAAAGTACAGTGTGTTCTTGGTTAATGTAGGTCAGCAAATAAGCATGCTGAAGTGATGTTTTGCTCGTAATTTGAAATGCTGCAAAAAAATATTTGTAAAACACGAAATCACGGGTCCATTTCAGGAAAGGAAATACACATTTGATAATTACATCTACCGCTGCTTTAGTGTACATTTCATTTTTAAATTTTATAATTTTCTCGACAACTCTATGGTACTTCATATAAATATCTGCGACCTTATTTCTGCAAATGATATTTGTGGCCAGTGTAGTATTTTTTTCTCTTTATGGACTTCATTCACAATATCCGAAAAAGAATTCACCAAGTCACTGTCTTATATCCAATGAATGGAATGTTTAATTCCTTACAGTTATGAATGTTAATTTCCTCAAAATGTATTAAGTTTACACGATCGCCCTCATTTATTATAATCATCAATTGCAAGTTAAAAATACATCTACATTATCACGCATGAATAATGTTCATCACGTTTTATAAAACGACATTCATATGTCCATTAAGAGTAATGCTCTAGATAGTTCTATCATGAATTGCACTGTCTTCATGCAGCTTCTCAAGCTGTAGCATGTCATTTTTCTTTTGCTGGTAGTCCTGAATGAGTTTCACCCTCAAAGAGGCCAGCCATTAAAGGCTGCTGAACCGAAAGTCGGAAGGTGCTTCCCCGCGCCGGTGCCTTCTGCAGTGATCCTTCGCTGGCGTTGGAAGCGGGGGCCGCGGAGCGTGCATGGAGTTTGAATATTCGAAGCAGCCACCTTTCCGTTCGCTGAGCAGCCTCGAGCAGCCCTGTCTGCCTGCGCGCGGGTTCCGCTCTGTTTGGGCGCGCGTGCTGATGGCTGCTCTGCCGGCGTGCTCGCCGCTGCGGGCGACGTTCTCAAAAGAATCACAGGGGACCCCGACACATGGTTTTGCGTTACAATCTAGAAATTGATTTTCATAAGTATTGCGCGACTTTATACGATATTTATTACTCCGTATAATAGAAAGTTAAAAAATCTTAAAAACGGTAATATGTACACGAGTCTGGAAAACTCAATCGGGATGAATTGGTTCCACGAAAAGTTGGCCGCTAATTGAGATGACTTCTTATTAGTGCCCTTTTCGATTATTCCACTGTATTTTCTATTGTTCAAACGTAGACAGCGAATTTTCGATGGCAATTCGATAATGGTGGTCTTAAAACATAATTGATTTTATGCACGAAGAGATAATTCCTTATCAGTCTGATTAATTTTAAGCGTAATGGCTTATGCTGAATTTTAATACGAGTACAATAGATTAGTACAGCGTTTGTCCACCAACATTAATTCAAAGAAACCCCTTCTTTTTGACACGTCTATCTGTTAAAATTAATATATTGTACACACTTCGTACAACAAATCTTGCGTATCGTGCCAACACAATAGAATACTAACGTATTACAAGAATTTAATTCTCGTGATGCATCTCAAAATGGTTTGCATGTACATAAACTAAGACAGCGAACTTAGATTATTCTTGATTCATTCGATCATTGTTTCAGAACTCGTTAAAGTTGTCATTGGTCAGTACGTTATTATCTCTTCTCGTGGATGCATTACGTTTGGCTTTGACGAGCGTCCGGCGTTGTGCGTAGTGCGGAGTGGCGAGGAATGAGGAACTTTCGCGAGGAGTAGAAACGCGGCGAGGCGGCGAGGCCCGTCGGAACCGGCAGCCAAGAAGAGGCGCTGGCGCTTGCGCAAGCCGCGTGGCGCCCCTTCCGATCCCCCGCGCGGACAGAGGCTCTCTCCGCAGCCCGCTCCTCGCTCTCTGACGCCTTCCGCCGCGCCGGGCCCCTGCTCGTTGCCACGCACACTCTCAGAAATTTCCGCATTGCTTTTAATGTAAAGTACATTGAAGTAATTATCATGTACGCACATTAAATTTAATGTACACGTGCAGGAACTTTAATGCACGTGTACGTTAAATTTAATGTAAGAGTACAATTCAATTTAATGTAGACAAGTAAGTTAACAGTCGTACATTAACTCCACATTGATTTTAATTTAAGCATTAAATTTAATGGACATGCACATTAATCTCCCTTTAATGAACAAGGTACATTAAAAGTCATGTACAGTCGTACATTAAATTTAATGTAATTTCGGACAGTGCAGATAGCGTCTCGTTCTCTTTCCAAGATGGACTCATTCCGCACAAAGCTCGCTTGAACAAGTTTTTCGTGACGATTTTTAAGATACGATCAGGAGAGTAATTGCAACTTTTTTTCTGGAAGGGGATGGCATTATATCTGCGTATTGTTTTGATGCACGACCAGAACTAAGTATGGAGTTCATAGAAATGGTTTGTGAGCCATTTGTCTGTGGTTCGAGACAACACAATGAATCCCATTACTGAAGAACCTATCAAGTAGACTGAAGCAACCTGCAAAGTTAAAAGAATGTCGATGATATTACATGGAAAATAGGAGTAAAAAAACGTTACTTGAACTTTTCTGTTTGAAAAATCGTTTGAATCCCAGTATTTACGCCATCTTCTTCAGTTAGTTTTTAATTAATGCTCCTATTGTTTTGTTTTCGTGTACAAAAAAAGCAAATGAATGGCGAAAGGCAACGTGCAAGTGTTTCATGAGTGTATAAAACCCTTCCCCACAAGAAGCAAGGCCCCTGCGTGGAGGCGGGGTGAAGAGCGGCGCGAGCGCGGCCGCTCGCCTGCGGAGAAAGTGAAGCGGTGGCGCCCCGCCAGGCCAGGCGGGGCACGCCCCGTGGCCCCGCCCACACGACGCGCGAATCCCTGCCGCCCCTGCGGAAATCCCGGTGGGAACCGCCGCGCCGCGCATTCCGATCCTTCACGGCGGCGGCCAGCGGCTCTCCGCCATAACTGCGACGGTCTAGAGGAGATGTGAGAGCCGCACCTCATTCTCGTTCAATCAGCATAAATTAATGTTACCTTCGCTGTATTCCAATTCAGGAATTTCTTTTTCAGCTCAACGACTTTTTAACAAAATTAGTAGCAATGCACGGCACACCCATATTTTTGCTCCCTTTAGCATTCCTCGTAATCAACTATTTATTTTTGTAAGTGCATGACGTCACTCAAGGATCTAAACTTGAGTGAAAATTGAATTGAGAAAGAAATATTTGGGTTTCTTAAAGGAGGGATAGGACAGATTGGAATATAAAAATCAACTTTTGAAATTTTCAAAATTTCATATATTTTAATGAGAGTTAAAACGACGCCATATTTATAAATACTTTCTTATTTTATTCGAGCAAACAATTTACAGAAAAAATGCACTATTTGAGAAATTTTTGAAAATGATGCAGGGGCTTCAAGTAAAGAACGCCAAATATTAAAATACCTTTTTGATGTCCAGATCGTCGCAATTAGATATTACTCTTGACCTATTCATCAACTGTGAGTTCAAAAGCTTCTAATTTGACCGATTTAAGCAGGGCACATATTTTCATCCATCCATCCAGGAAGACATCCCGATTTTCAGGTACAAAATTGCGTGTATCTCCTCGCCAACGACCTGCACCAATCTTCACTGCCTTTGGAATAGCATTAATTAATTCTGACGCTGGTGAGAAGGGGGTTGGATTTGAGTTTTGACCGAAAATAGACACTGTCTTGTTCACGTGCTTCCGATACTTCTCCTTCCTGCTCCACAGTATAGGGGTAAGTTAAAATGCAGAGCATGCACATGACGAACGACTTTTGCAAAGTGTGATAGTCTTGATATTGTAAATGTATCTCAGAAGTTCATCTTCGTGACGTCTCCTCAAATGATAGCTGTGTAAAAAATGTACAGGGGCGAAACGCCCCCTTGGTGGGAAATGTTTGATGAATGTATACATCACATTGCAATACAAAAACATTATTTGCACCTACGAAATCTTTGGTAGAACTATCAACCTTGAATCGAGTCCATTTTGTCCTGTGAGTGTCGGTACTGGTGGTGATCGCTGAAGCTGTTCGGCGATTGCCTCGGCCTCTGGGAGAACTGGCGCGTCATGGGCGCCTGCGGGTGCTGCCGCCGCTGCCCCCCCCCCCCCCGCAGCCCCGCGGGCGCCCCCGTTCCGGGCACAAGGCGCCTGATGGATGAGATCTCCGGCGCGGGGCAGAACCGCCGCAAGCGCAGACGGCTGCGGAGAAAGGGCGAGGAGTTTAGAACTCGCAGAAACGCGCGTCAAGCAGACAGTGCATTTGCATCATCACCCTCTTCACAACACTAAATGAACTCCACCGTCTGGGGAGATGGATTTAAAAAGATATCAGCAACACGTAGCGAGAAGATGCGATGTCAAAATGCAAAACGAAATGAGTATATGTTTTAGAATACCTCTGTTCTTCCGATACTCAACAGTAAATTCCACCCTTCTGTGTAAATCTGTCAATAACGATAAAATATGTCATTGAACAATTATTTTATTCGAGTTACTTTTTAGTTAAGTATGAAACTTACGTAAAAATTCTGTCATGCTCCTCCATTTTTCTTTGTTTCATGTATCATGTATGCAGTTAATGTATATAGTGTGTATAATGTAATATGTATAAATCTCATTATGCAACTACAAAATTTATGAACATTTTAAGAGATAGGTATTCAATGTGTTAAAGTTATCTCTGAGTATACGTTTTTGTATTCGTGCTAATAGTGTTCTGAAGGGAACCTTGATTCGCGTGAAGTAGATCTATAAAAAAGTCAAAACGTTCACGAGCCGCAATTCCTGGTTGTGAACGTGACAGGTAAAAGCGCATAATAGACTGCTCCCGTTCGTCGAAAATGATGAAATGGCACAAAGGATGGCTAACGAGCCGATCGATATGCAGTCGCTTTTAGCTCTGATTTTCGCAAGGCTTACATGAACTGTATTCATATGCTCATTTGAATTTCCAATGCGCTGCCATAAAGGTACGAAAATTATTGAAGGCGTAATTATGTGATTGCCGTACGTTACTCTGTGTAGTGAGGTAATGAACAGTTACTGTACATTGGATCCGGGTAATGACTGCACTTCAATTATTGAAACGTCGTTGACGAAAATAAAATAAAAAGCGTATGACAACGAAGATAACCAGTGCACTGATAAGCACTAATTTTTGCTTGGTAAACTAATATTTACGTCAGTAATTTCCTGACTAACTTTTTTAATTTTTTCTTTTATCGTTAATTAGAAAGTTTCGAGGTAAAACTTAAGAGGGACTGATTCCTTTTTACGGCCACCCAGTAGGAGAAGTAAATTTTCTTTCCATTGTCATTCTCCAGACCTCGTGTTCTTGCTGGTGGAAACCCGAATAGTGTATGATGCTGTTATATAAGTCGCTAATTCGCCAAAGCAACTAAAGCTTGCCGTTGCACGACTTCCGCTATCTGAACGTCGCGTGCCTTGTTAGATGATGGCGATATGAAAAACAGGGCACTGAAGTGCATAGTTTTCAGTTGAATTTCTTTGTTAGATCCATAATGTTCTTCATTACTATGTCTCTCTCTCTCTCTCCCTCTCTGTTTCACTGAAGATTGCGAACAGTTTTTATCCTACATTAAGGAAATTACAAACTTCCATTTCATTATCTCCCTGAATACAAAAGACGATTTAAAATCAATTCCTGAATATCGAGCTCGATGTCGATGCACGAAGTCGAACTGAATGCCTCTTCGTATTTCTTTGTGGGGTTGCAAGGAAAGCCAGTAGAGTAAACCCAGAGATGGCATCGCCGCTGTCTCTGTAGCAACTGTGGTCGGGAGGTCCAGGATTTGGGGTTCCGACGGTGGAGGATTATCGACATTAGCTGTATAGCTAGATCTAATTGAGCCGCTGCCTAGAGGGGAATTCTAGCTGCCGGGTCCTGTGATCAGTAGTTTTCCGTGATTTCTCCAATCAGTATCAGTCGAATCCCTGAGCAAACGAGCTTTGGTACGCGCGCGATGTTTTCTTCCTCTTCCTTGTCCTATCTCCCCCCCCACACACACACACACTTACATGTACAACACTACCACGCATGTCGGGAGACCAGTCAGGAACTTATAGCTTGTCCCACTTGGGACGGTACTCCGCTGTGAGGAGATACCTGGAGAGTGAAAACCCCCGCAAGTGGACGTACAGGCCGTCGCGGAATCTCACCATCCACCAGAAGAGGAACACCACCACCTCCCGGCTTGAAAACATTCACTACACTAACGGGACGAATTGAAAATTCGTTAGTCAGTCATAGAAGGAAAAGTATCGCCATAAACAGAAAGGAAGTGATAGTACATTTTCAGTGGCGAACGACCTTTCTCCCATTTATCACCGCTCGATCCTCAAGCCTTGGTACCAGATGACATGATGCGTATAGTTACTGTTTGTTCCTGTGTCTGGCGCTCGGAAACGGTCAGGAATGTGCCTCACTAGTAAGCACGATGCCGTATTAAATGTTAAGCTTAAAAAATCCACCTATTAATTTTATTTTTGTATGTGCGAAGTTGATCAGGTGGTGAACTTTTGGACCCTTTGTTTGTAATTTGTGAAAGCTGAATTATGTGATATTTCTGCTGAAATATAATTACTTCCGTCGTGCCAATAGGATAGTGTACCTCTCATAGTGAAAAAAGTGACATACTAGGCGTCCACCTCGCAAATGTGTCGAAGTGGAACGGACAAAACCACAGCGAATGGCTCTAGAGCACTTACGCAAATGAAATAGCACATCAATTGATTTATTGACTTTCAAATGTGACTTGAAATCTTTTATTTCGCAAACGTATCCAATCCGAGCATGAGAAAAAATTGAAATGTATTTTCCCTTATGTTAATAAAATTAGACATCTCATAATACATGTATAAATGATTGCAGTATCATTATTTTCAGCGTTTTTATTTTTATAGGATTCTGAACAGAAAATAATGTTCATTTTTTTTATTTTAGCAGTTGTAAATAAAAAAATATTTCACCCCCTTGAATAACTTTATAACTAAACTGAAAACTTAAGTTAACAGGAGAGTAAAATAGATAATTATTAGAAATAATATTTTAACCTGAATAAAAAGACAACTCAATTTCTTTGATGTTAATGACCTTCGAAGTATTGTTGTGTCGTAAAATATGACTTATTTTGTTATGATTTTACGAAATGTGCGTTATGATAGTAATAACGTTATACTCAGAATGCAGTTGTACACTTGTCTTATTTTCCACAAAAAATTGTCTTATCGGCTCATTCACTGTGATCAAAGAATTCTTTTCGATATTGCGAGGAAAAGTGTATGTCCGCAACATTGTCGGTCTCAAACGCGTGAATGCTACTCGTATTTCTGTGATCAGTACCGCATTATATTGGTAAAATTATTTAATATAATTAGATGAATAATGCAGAATATTTGTACTATGCAACGAACACGCACTACTATGCAACGAACTATTCGTACTATGCAACGAATGGATGTTATTTCATCCATTATAAAATATTAATAAATGATATTTTCAAAGAAATCGCTTTGTCTTACGGATTTATTAAACTAATGTTGAGAATTCAAATATTTCAAAGCTTCAGTGAGTCGTTCACGCTTACATTAATGAATTTTATTATTTATGTCATTCATTATTTCATGATGGTCTTTTCAGCCCTAACGTTGCCCTACAGCTCAAGGAACAGGAAAGAGGGCTTTTACTTCGTTCCTAGCTAAAACTAACATAACGCTAACACCTTTGGAATAAATTTATGTGTGCGCTCTTTGTTTTACCTCATTTGCCATGGGGTTTTCATCGTACCGAGGCCGATTATTTGGTGGTTCCGCATTTGGCGCTGGTATGTCCCTAACCCCCTTTCGGTAGACAGCAACGTCCGGGCCGCACCCTCCGCCCAGGGGCGCGCTGTCTGAGGGGTCTCAGGGCATCGAATGAAGTCCGTGCAGGGCCTCTGATCGGGAGGGCCCAGGGTCCGGGTCCGGACGGTGACTGTATTTTCGACACTAGCTAGATAAGCTACGGCGCGTGTCTAGAGAAGAATTCCAGCGGCTGGCTGCTCTGATCGATAGTTTTCCGTGGTTTCTCCTTACTTACTCACACATTTACATGGACTACACTACAATGCATGTCGGGAGCCCAAACGGAAGTTGAGTTTGATCCTTGTCAGGATGCCCGTCGGTGGGAGATACCTGAATGGGGATAACCTCGCAAGCCGACGCGTAGGTCTCAACCATTAATCGGGGGAAAAGATCACTGCCACCCTCCGGATAAATCATTCACTACATTTACGGGGGAACATACCGAATCCGTTGACATTCGCGGAAACACGAAATAATGAATCAATCGAACTTAAGAGGACGCCTCCTGCGGAGTTCTATTGGGTAATGGCATTCACGAGACGCGGAGCGGCGGAGAGTTGGGCGGGGCGGGGGGGGGGGGCTGCTGCCTATTCACGCGCACGTGCGCATGCGAGCGTCACAGCGGCGGCGCTGCTGGCGTCACGTCCGGTCGGAGCGGCCGCCGCCGCCAGTCACGTTGACGCGCTGGAGAGCAGCGGGGGCCTTGCGGTGGCCGCGCGGCCGAGCGGAGCCGCGATCCAGGACAGGCATTCAAATGCGGCTCCTCCTCTTTGTCTTACCTTGCATGGACTCGACTTCCTATGTGGTTGTCATTCGCAATTCATAGCACGGAAAGTGCATCGTACCAACATTCAATAAATACATAAGTAACATTAACACATATTGTAACGTACGTACATAGTCACGTATACAACTTAAGTAAATAAATAACTTTGAAAGTGTTTGCAATCAGATGAGCTAGAATGCTAAACGAAATTTCACCTTCATTCGCTTCTTAAGGCGATTAAATAATTTTCTATGAGGTATTTTAAAATAGTTTTAAATGGAAAATACAAGTTGCAATTCATTCAAATAGCATATTATGACCGATCTTTTCAATCCATTTGTATCTCGTGACGAAGCATTGTTTGATTTTTTTTTTCATCTGAAATTGATTATTGTTGATTGTCCCAAAGACAAATTTATCTCGATTGCTGCTTCAGCTCTTGAAACTGATTTAAAATGAGAATGATTTATGTAGAACGGTGCGCTTTCAATTGTTTTACACTGCCGCGAGGGCACCTTTGTCGGGTGGCGGCGAAGGCAAACGGTGGCGTGCGGCGCAGCGAAGGAAACGCCGGCGAAGGGCGGGGCAAGCGCGGGGGCGTGGCAGGCGCGGGGGCGTTCACGCCTGCGGTCGATCGTCGGCACGCGCCGACGCCCCTCAACCCTCGCCCGCGCCCCCTGCCCCGCCCCTCCCCCTCGCGCGGGCGATTTGCTTCGGAGCCGCTGCCCAGCGCCGCCGCCTCCCCGCGGCACCAGTTGACCCTTGGCTGCTTTAGCGAACTGCTTCGGGAGAGGGTGCCGGTGTATGAAAAAGGTGCGATTCGCGTTGATAAGGATGATTACTTTTCCGCGGCAGACATTTATTATCCTTCCTCGATAAGCGTAGTTTAGTGTATCAGTTTTGGATTGTCATTCATTTGGACCTAAAGGATTTTGGGCTATCTAGTGATTGCAGTCTCATTAGATTGAATTATTATTCATTCTTTAAAACAATTTTTCAAATCATATGTTGTTTGCGAAAACATCAGCTAACTTTCGAAATGTATGAGTCGTATGGAAATATGTCATTGAACATGGCTTGGGGGTACTACTACATTTTGAGTTTTTTGCTCGTTTTGAGAGCTTTTTGCTGCTGTTTTCGACATATTTTGGACGGCATGATACAAGAGCGGTACATCAATAAATTGTATAGTTTTGTAGAGCTAGTCACTAGAGGAGTGATTCCCAACGAGGTCAGAATAGACCTCGGGGAATCGATGAAATTTTGAAGAGAGGCAACGCTGATCAAACGGTCGAATGGGGTTCACTAGCTGTATATGAACCGTCAATATATGCAGGATCTCACTGATGACTAAAAAATTAACTTAATTGTTTTCTGAAATTAAGCAAAAAACTATAATAATAAATTACACATTTGCTCCTCTTCTTTCGTATAGGTCGTTCATCCGTATGTGTTAGGACGTTTAGAAAACGTAAGAAATTATAACTATTTATGTATTTACAACGATATTCTATCGCGCACAAAAGTACTCTCGGCAACACACATTAGGAAATGTTATGGCCAGCTCTTAAAAATTCTCAACATTTTGTAAACGTTGCATTAAAATGAAGTTTTAGGAACTCAGCTACTCAAACGTGGAAGCTTCTTGAATTATTGAAAATCGATATATTTACGAGAACATTGGTGTACAATCTTTAACTTTAAAGTATTTATGTGCAATTTTTTATGTCATGATTAGGGATCCTGTGTGTTACAGAGAAAACTTAAGGGAATCGATGAAGCAAACAGTTCTCGTACAACGCTTCGAGACAGCTTTCTTCGAAAGCAGAAAAAAGAGCATTGCGCCCACATCGTGTAACACCCGGGATCATTGCCTCCTGTCATTTCTAAAATATTATGTAATCCGTTTGCTTTCGCTGTTCTTATATTGTTAGCCATCGGCGCCTGGCGCTAACAGAAAAAAATTAAACGACTTTTTCTTATTCTGATTCACTATAAATTTAAAATTGAGATAAGTAAGCATGCAATAAATTTCATTAGTTTTCTAACTTATTATATAATTTAATTTAAAAGTTTGAAAAAGACATATGCGTTACATATTGTATTAATTGGAAAAAATAAAAGTGTAGTTTTGCTCTTGATAGAACATAATGGAGAATGGAGGCTTGATGGAGATTATAATAAGAAAGTTGTTTTAATGTGATGTGCATTTAATGAACACAGTAAAGTACATGCACCAGTTTTTCGCAATCAGTTGCTATCTACAAAGTCGTCCACGTCAGCATTTTGTCTTTTGGAGGATAATTCAAGAACAATTGAATTCACCTTCAAAAATAATAAAAAGTTATTCTGGGTGTGTAAAAATTTGATTTTTTTGTATTGTCAATTACTATTGAATAGTTCGTAAGAAAATATCATGTGTTGGAAGAAATTTGGTTATTCACTGTATCTGACAATTAAAGGTCCTCAAAAGTAGAATTTGTTGAAAATTGATTTTGGCATTGTTCCGAGCTTTGGAGTACTCCAAAACATTTGTTTCAAGTGATAACCATGTGTCGGTTCCTTCCCCACTTGTTATATAAGCATGTCTCTTTGACCACCTCTTCGCATTCATTTGTCTTGACGCACACATCTGTCCGCTTGCGACTCAGTGACCCGGAACCGCGCCGCCAAGGTCGCTGTCCGGTTCGATCCCCGGCGGCTGCAGCGAGCCTTCAGCCAACTGGTCTGGTGGATTGCTAGTAGATCAGCCGGTAATCCCACTCCCACTCTCGCCCTCGCTCTCTCGGGCGGCGCACGCCTGGGGCGCAGGTTCCCTCTCTCGTTGCTTGCGAAACGCACACTGCGAAAAGTGGAGAAATAGACCGCGCTGCGGTCAGTGTATAGTTTTCCGAAAGGTTGCACTGTTCGGATACTGGGCATCACGTACTGATTGTGTGGAAATCTCCGGTGTGCACGCTGGTTCGAATTGTGTTAGCAAATTGTTTTTCACCGAAGAACATAATAATCGGCATTAATGTTTTAATGTCAATACATTTTGTTTGGAACGTTTTTAATTAAGTTTTGTTCTGGATTTAGATTAAAAATTTAGGTAAATACATGCATCCAATATGACTTTTTTCAATCCACTTTCTCTGTAATTATAACTATTTTGAACTTTCGATGAAATATTAATTTAGCTGCAAATATTCTGAACAACCGATTTGATTCATAGAACACTCACAGTGTATTCACCATACAGTGGCTGTACGAGTAAACACCAAAAGAACATTTTTATAAAAGCACTTGCTTCTTAGTTTGACTTGCGCACGTAATTTGTGACGTTTTGATAATAACTAGGAATGAAAAGACTTGTAAAACCTTCGAATGAAATGTCGCGATTTTAAGAAAGTGTAAAAATGTGACGATTTTGAAGAAAAATAGAAAGTGCGTTTGTGTGGTGGTTATGTAACGAGTGCTGTTGCGGTGCAAGCTTTACCTTCAGTGGTGGAGAAGCCTCTCGGCAGCGAATTGCGGCGTTGAACGTTCCCTAAGAGCTGCGGGGCGCGTCTCTCTTGCCAGGGGCCAAAGATCCACTTGGAAATAGTCTTTCCAAGAATTTGATGCGCCTATTGTGAGCCATTCCACGTCAAATCGCACAAAAAAGACCAAAATTTGACCTCCATACTTTTAATTATTTTCTTTTTTTTTCTAAATATTATATGGATCAAGTAAATTAACAGGCGTATTTTTATTTTTTCTAACTTTATTATGTTCGTAAATATTATATAGTGAAATTTGCTAAAAATGACGCGCATCACTAAATTTCAATTATCTCATATTTAAATACACTAATTGTAGAAACTTCGCTTAAATTCCATTCGAAACTAAATGTTACTGTTCTTTGTAAAAAATATATTTACAAAGGAATAAAATAAAAAATTAAAGTATTAAATGAAACAAACCAGGAATTTTATATTAAGTACGTTCGGAGCAACAATTGATTATATTTTGTGAAGTACGCGTAAATTCCAAAATTTAATACAGTCATAACTACACAAATAATCAATTTTCCAGAAAAAAAGAACACGTGTCTCTTTTTTTATGTCTAGATTTAAGAAAAATTTATCTTTCATTATAAAAAAAAGTCGTATCAACTCTTGTGCGATTTGACGTGGAATGGCTCTTGTGTTTGTTTTGCAGCTTTTTAAAATTTTCGTAGCTGGTTTCGGGGAGTTCACTGGGTTGGTGGGCAGAGGAATGGATTTTTCCGTTCTCTGGGCAACAGCCATAAATACGTCAGCCTTCTTCCTTCGTGTTCACCTCCTGTTTAGTGGTTAGGGGTGGCCAAATTCCTGGTTCAGATTTGGAAGCTTTTTCTTTTCCCGAGTGTCAGTAGAGCATTCATATCGTAGGCATTTCATCAATGTGTTGTCATTTGCGACTTAAAAACTATTTTTATTTCTTATTTCTGTACCGTTACTCTTACATTTTTTTAAATATGTGCTGTTGGTTGCTCTAATGAGATAATATTTTTCAAATGTTGATTAGGAATGACTAAAACTATGTCGCGATGTTTCCCCTCTTCAGTGCTAAATTATTCTAAAAGAGTGAAGAAAATACAGCCTAACGAATTAATGTAAAGATGTAGCCGCGCCGGTTACTTTGGCCACACATAAATTGTCTCCTAAAATATTTCATGCGATGCGCAGGTATTGTGCAGCATTGGAATTCTTGTTGTCCTTCCCTCTTCCTTCTCACCGTCCAACCACCTACTGGCATCGTGCGCATCGACGCTTCGTCTCGCAGCTTGCGTGCAGACGCCCTTGCCACGCAGACAGGGCGCTCTGCCACGGCCATGATTGTTCCCCGACACGCTGGCGCGGCCGCAGGCGTAGAGCACAAGGCAGGGGGTTGGCTTTAAACACGCCAGCCACGTGCACCAGACGTTCCCGTAAGAGAGAATTCTTTGCGAATATTCTGGAAAAGGAATTGGCTTTATCGACACCATTGTTTTTACTCAACGATGGAAAATCAAATTAGTCGAAAAAACGCTTCAGAACCATAATAGCAGCTGTGAGTATTCAGTTAAGTGGGGGGAGGGGTCTTCCAAGAAATAATGACACCCGTTTCAGCATTCTTGTTTTAGAGTTGCTACTGAATGGATGTGCGGATGTTAAGTCACTTTTTATGTAGGAAAAATTCCGAAGGTGTTCATTTCAGAAACTGTATTTGATTTACGAAAATTGAATGCATCTCATCTATGGATCAGTGCATCATGTTGATTCATATATGAATCAAAGTATGTATCCTAAATCTTGTCTGTTATACTAATTTTCACTTCATGAAAAGAGAGGTTGATACGAAGCGTGGATTTATTATTTTTGCCGCAAATGTGGCGTTAAGCGCGCCGGTTTCTGCTGGGCCTGGCCACGTGGGCCGTGGGAGCTGGCAACCGCGGGCGGGGGTCTTTGTGCCCTGCGCGGCAGGTAGAGGCGCAGTGGAGGCGCAGCTGCCCTTGCCTCCAAAGGCGTCCCTTGAAAGGCCGCCGGCACCTCCCCCCTCCCACGGGGACAGTGACCGCGAGCCGTTTTAGGTCACGAAGGAGCGTTTCAAGAAAGGAAGGGCGACTCTCTTTACCAGCCAAGTGTTGGCGAAAAATGTGAATTCACTGTAGGTCAATAAATGCAGAATGTACGGTTCGCAATGAATGTTTGTAAGTATTTTTGCTTTCATATTGTATCGTCTTTCCGAGTTTTTCCTTTGCAGTAATAACTTCACTACTGGATCTCATTGAATTAATTTCTTGACATGATCGTTATGAGTGGCAAACGGATTCTAATAACAAAGAGTAGAGAGTAAGAGTTGTAAATAAGAGTAGAGTAGAAAGTAGAGAGTACAAAGTAGTACAACAAGGTGAAGTCTGTGTGGTCATGAACGTGTGGCGAACATTAGAAAACATGAATTGTTTGCACACTTTGCCATTAGAACGAAGAGTTCAAACGAATTCTTCAAAATATTATAGCATCGCACTTTCTGTGTACTCAATTTTGTTAATATTATTGAATATCTAACTAAGTATTCTTTAATTAAAATTCAAGATTTTTCAATATCACCTTATTTGCAAAAACAATAATGAAACAAGAATATCTTAAAAAAATGTACGACCATGAACTTCATTGTTCGTTTGTATGAAGGTATATTTAAGACTTTAAAACACTCGATAGAACGCAAAGGAAGTTTTGCGATGCCCCAGGCGGAAAGTACGAGTTCGTATCAGTGTGAGAACACAAATGTTTTTTTTCTTTCCTCCACTTTTTTTAACTATAATAAAAAGGAAAATAGCGGATTAGGCGCTAGTAATTGATTTTTCAAGCCATTCCATAGTTCAAGTTGAACAGAAAGGACAAGTAAACTGTTACCTTGTGGATTAGCATCTTTAAACACCTCGTTCATTACAAAAGCATCTCCACCATCAGAGCTTCCAGGCCTGGCCGCCCCCTCGCCCAACCCCTCACCCTACCCCCACCGCGCGCGCTCTGCTGTCGTTCCCTCTCCACCGCCCCTTCGCCCCCCGCCGTCGCGCAACATAAATCCTCCACTGACGTTTGCAGTGCGTGGGAACGTTTCAATTTGAAATCCGTGGGTGTAATTTGGTGACGTGTTTTCAAGCGGGCGCCGATATTCATAAAAATCAGCCGCAGAGAAGTGATTGAAAGCTATGGCGGGCGTTGGGCAAATATACTCGTCATTGATTCCAGAAACTCACGCTACACGCAGGAAAAGGGGATATCCTTTTTGTTTCTCATTAACGCGGAGTGTTTGTAGAGACTGGAAAACGGATAATTCCAACGACTGAAAAATGGTTTATGCGAAGTTTGATTTTTTTAATGAAGAATGCATTTTTCAATTTGTGGTTACATTTGTGTGTTTCAATGTAGCATATCTGCTCAATTAGAGACAATGATATGAACGAGTACTATTTTATTAATATTCTAAAAAAAGTACCAAACAAACGATGATCAATTT
Organism: Teleogryllus occipitalis; assembly: GCA_011170035.1. Lineage (NCBI taxonomy): Eukaryota > Metazoa > Arthropoda > Insecta > Orthoptera > Gryllidae > Teleogryllus > Teleogryllus occipitalis. Next base: position 203,087 of record BLKR01001196.1, on the reverse strand, counting down.
CGACCTGAGCGTTTTTGGTCTAAATGGAATGGCATGATTTCGGAATGTACATGTCACTCAATCTTTGCTGCTACTATTTCGTGTTCTTTCCAACAGTAGTGTACGGCATGGCCAATCCGAATTTGAGCCCCTTAGAAATAGGTAGGTGTTGAGATGAATCGCCGCAACATAAGGCAAGGCCTTCGTTTGATCGTGAGCTTCCATTTAGTTCCTGAACGCTGTAACGAGTAGGTCGAAGTGCCTCCTTGGAAAACATTGTTTAATGGTAGGCCTCCTATGCCGTGTCGCTCTAGATGTGTGGCTGAGACGCGTGAATGCAGCGCTCGGCGACGTGGAGGTGCGTGAGGGGCGGGGAAGCGAGCGCGTCGCGTTGCGCCTCGACGTGGAGGGTACAGAGCTTTCTTCGTGTAAACAAAACCCGCCACCGCCGCCGGGAAGAGAAGGGCGGGCGGCGCGCGCGGCGTGGCGGGAAAGGCGAGATGAACGGTGCTTTTACCAGTGGGCGGGTGTGACGCCGTGCGAGGCGCCGTCGCCACCCCAACCAAGCACGCCTCCGCCCCCCACCCCCGCCCCCGTCCCGCTCCGCTACGGCCAGCTCCGCCCCGCCCCGCTCCTACCCGCTCCGCCGCGCCCCGCCTCGACCCGCTCCGCCCCACTACGAACCGCTCCGCACCACCCCGCTCCGCCCCACTGCGCCCCGCTCCACCCCGCCCCGCCCCACTGCACCCTGATACGCACCGCCCCACTTCGCCCCGCTCCTCCCCGCTCCGCCCCGCCCCGCACCACTGCGCCCCGCTCCGCCCCGCCCCACTTCGCCACGTTCCGACCCGCCCCGCTCCACCCCGCTCCGCCCCACTCTGCCCCGCCCTCCCCGCCTTAACCCGCCCGCCGCGCGGCGGCGCAACTTGAGCGCGGCTCCGTAAATCTCGCGCCCCGCGACGGTGGCGGTGGCGGCGGGGGCGGGGGCGGAAGCCGCGCCGCTCCGTGCCGGGCTCGGCGTGGAGCGGAGCGGGGCCTCTGCGGTTGTCGGGGAAAGCGGGAGCCGCTGCGCGCGGACAATGGACTGGCGGAGGCGGAGGCGGAGTTGTTGGCGCGAGCGGCGGCGGCGGCTACGGAAGCTCCGTCTGACGCAATGGACGGCTCCGCCCTCGTTTCCAAAGGAGGTTCACGGCAGGCGGCGCCGCCGTCTTCCTCCCAGTCTACTCACCGCTCTGCTCTGCATTTTCGGTTGGCGGTAAACAATTACTTGTTTAGGTAAAGTTTTCATGCACGATCTATTCCATGTTTTCTCTTCTACCTTGAGTTCATTTCCCAGGACAGGCTCTCACCGTTCTGCACCACATCTTCAATCCGGAATCCACTGGCTACTTTTTTCTACATTTTCCCCTCGTTTCGTACATTCGCGTGCCCTAAACTCTCCACTCGATTTTAAGTCTCCAAAACATCCTATTACTTATTAAGATTTCATCTTCCCGACAGTGGTCAACTGGTTCCATGTCCATGGCCCTTCACTTTCTCTTGTTCAACTTCTGTACAGGCCAATCTAGTCAGTTACATCACTCCACCGGTTTCTTCTAGTATCTTCCGCAGTTCTTGCTTGCAATCTCTTATTTACAGCATGTACAAAATGCCATCCCGTGCATTGTCCCTTCCGCGCTCCTCGCAAAGCCATCGCCGTCCCCCACCAGCCACGCCCCCCGCGGTGCACAGTCAGGCGAAACGAGCGAATAAAGCAAACTATTATTTCAACACAGTAATATCCAATAAGCACATACTGCAATATTCATATTCAATGATTCGTAGATTCTGGAGTTGAAGACGTAACTGACGTTAACTCATGATAACGCATTTAATCAGTGCGGGTTTTCTGAATAAAGGTTACATGAGTACACAATGTCTAACGTTTAAAAAGCGTAATCGTAAAAGTTATATAATTTTAACAGTGGTAATAATGGTAAAGTACCTTAAAGTGAACAAATAATGACCGGGCGAGATGGCTCAGGACATCAACTGATGTCACTGCAGTGCCTCTGATCGGGAGGTGCTAGGTTAGAGTCCCGACAGGGGCAGGATTTCCGACACTAGCTTTTCAGCTAGGTCGAATTCAGTCGCTATCTGGAGGAGAATTCTAGCGGCCGGCTGCTCTGATCGGTAGTTTTCCATTGTTTCTTCGATCAACACCAGGCGAATGCCGGAGCAGTACCCTAACAAACGGGCCACGGACCTCGCGCGATCTTTCCTACATCTTCCTTTTCCTATCCTCTCTCCTTACACACACATACTTATACTAACATGCTTTACACTACCACATATTCCGGGAGACCAGTCGGGAGCTTAGAGCTTGTCCTGTCTGGGGCCATGCTCCGCTGATGGGAGATACCTGGTTGGGGGGCACCCCGTTAGCCGACGGTGGGACGGCGCCGGATCTCGCCATCAAGCCCGGGAAGATCATCGCCACCTCCCGAGGAAAACATGCTCTACACTTACAGGACTAATGACCTAAGGTGTTGACGCGCCCGGAAACAGTAACAACGAACCAACCTAAACAAATAATGCGGACGTACAGTAATGTTTAGAATTAGGAAAGAGGAAGTAACTTGCATTGCTTGTTGCATTTTACATTCCTATTCTGCTGTATCCGTTGGTCAACATTCATACATCTCAAACATTTCGCAAACATTTCGCATCCGTTTTTTGCCTCAAAATATTCCGTTCCTTCAACATAGGAAGCCGTGCAACACTGGAATAATAATTTTTCATGAAATGATAATAAAATTAAAAAAAAAACAAATTATGCGAATTTTCAATAATTTATTTTTAACCATTCTCTGAGTTGAAAGTTCGGATAAAGTTGAACTACGTGCAAATCGTGAAAAAGTTTACTTTCGTGTACTTTCGTTTTCATGGGCTGTGCGCCCATTTTGCCTTCTTTGACCCACTGCGGAGCGCTGTGCGCCCTGGGAACCACGGCGTGGAGCTGCGCGCCGCTTCTCGGAGCAAAATGGGCCAGGGAAAGAGGAGTCAGAGGCACGGAGTGGATCTCTCATGTTTTAATGAAGGCGTTAGTAGAGAGCTTCACAAATCTGCCAGAGAAGAAAGAACCCTCGCCGAGAGCCTGTCGCTGGCGTTTCACCTTACTGCACCCTTCGCTGTGTTATTGATGCGGGAGTGGTTGACGTCGTTAAACATTCTCCATTGCTCTTTGATTTTGAGTGTTCAATTTTGTACCAATGATGACACTTGAGCTAATAATATTTACTTCCTCCATATCGGTCCATTTATAAATCAAGAACTTCTAATGCATTTAGGGAAGTGTGGGTTATTGTTGAGTAGTGAAGTTTTTGAGGACAAAGTTTAATCAAAAAAATTGGAGAATATTTGAGAAAATTTTGAAAACGTTTTTGAGATTGCACTTAAAGAATCTGTAAATATCAAAATACCCTTTTGAAACCTCTAAGCCATTCAGAGTTTTAGTTAGTTCAGAACGATGGGGGAATATGAATTTGGAAGAAACAGCTGAACAGTTTAGGCGCTAGCGTTGACCACGGACGTACAGGGACACGTTTCGCCGACAATCAAGGACCCACAATACATGGATTCTGCCTACACCACTTGTTAATTTATTGTATATAGGAACACGATTCCCCTACCAGGTATCTCTCACCAGCCGGGCACCGCCATAGGAACAAGATCTAAGTTTCTGACTGCTCTCCTCACATGTGTCGTAGTGTAAGAATTTGGAAATAAAGGGTGAAGAAAGGACAGGAAAAGGATAGAAAGATCACGCGCGGTCTGTGGCCCATCTGACATCCGCCTGGTGTTGATCGGTGAAACTACGGGAAACCATTGATCAGAGCAGCCGTCCGCTAGAATTCTCCAGACAGCGGCTGACCCAGACATAGCTGACAAACTGGTGCCACTCGGGACTCGAACTTCAAGGCTTCCCTGTCTGAGGCACTGCTCAGACTCAGGGCATCAATTGATGCCCTGAGTCTCCTTAGGCTGTTGAAGGAAAAAGATGAATTGAAGAAGTAGGTGAATAAAAAAAAAGAAAAAGAAGAAAGAAAGAACGATAAAGAAAGAACGCGAAAGAAAGAAATGTATATTGTCTCTGATGTCATGTCTAAAAAATCACCGAATGGTTCTTGTAATACCTGAGGATTTTTCAAGGATGATCCTAAATCAAAATCTTTCATTGTGTAAAACAACTTGTCATTTTTATATGTTCATTTTCATATAAAGTAAGCTACATGTTCATTATACTTATTTATTTAAAGACAATAACGCAAAATAAGCCTTGAGACCTTGAGACTTGAAATGATTACTCAACAAAAATGTTGAAATAATATAAACCTTAATTTCTCCGAACAAAGATTTATGCTAAGAACTTTTACCCTGTAACCAAAGATTTGCAACACTTTTTGCTGTATCATATAATGCAAAATAATTCTTAATTAACGCTTAAAACTAAACATGCAAAAAGCAAGGAAAACGATGGCGTCAACTTCATTGTTCTGCGGTATTTGTAATTTCCTCCTCGCTGATCATTTGATATGCGCTCCGTCCGCGTTCACTCTTGGAACGGAACGGAGGGGAAAAAGCCTTTCCCGAGGGGATCTCCACTCTGAAGTAATGTGGGGGCTGCGCCTTACGTTGGCCTTGAAGCAGAGGGCGCTGGCCAGTGACCGGAGAACGAGGGCGCGCGGGCACCTCGCCATGGCTCTGTCTTCGCCTTGAGCCATGGGTCGGTTGGACGCCCAGCGAGTGACACCTTCAGATCAGACCCTATCCATCCACCATCAACTTTGAGCCCTTCGAAAACAAGTGAAACACTTGCCCTTCAGTAAATCTTCTTGAGAGTACGAGGTACTGGTACCAGTGTATGAATGAATTAATGGGGCAACCGGTTGTCAATGAGGTCGGACCTCCACCTTCATCAAGAAAGCAATGCCCGAGTCATTATCAGTCAACATTATTGTACAGAAGATTAAATTGTACCGTAATTCATCATTATCATCACTATTGTCACCGTCAGTATACTGTGACATGTAGTAAATTCGTGTGTGTTCCTAAAAGATTCACGTGAGATTGAAACCATTCACAAATCATTTACATAAATTAAAATATTAAATTTCGAATTAAATTCACAAGCATTATAGGCAATAATGTGCGAGATTTGATATATTCATAAATGTTTGGCGAACATTTGGCCTCCGTTATTCGGTTCTACTCTAAATGTACCAGTCACTCGTTAATAGTTGCCAACAATAACAAGTTGAATATTCCAGCCAATCAGATACGCTTCTTTCTTGAACATGACGCAGCTCCTCCAGAGACCAACGGCGATAGCAAACAGGACTGGCAAGAAAGCAGTGCGAATACAGAACAGGTGTTGACCGAGGAAGATGAAGCGAATTAGTAGGCGCGTTGCTGTCAGCTTGTGCATAGCAGCTTTCTGTTTAGCGCCTTTCTAACGAGAGCATATGCGACGTCTTTTCTCAAAGGCTTTCAGGCGAATGCCTTAATGGCGAGGGAGCACCTTCTTCCTTTGCTCTACTGCCTACATTCTAAATAATTCAAAATGTTTTAGGTAGTTTCCTGAATTCTCTTGGATACATTATGTAAAAATAGAGCAGCTTTTTAAAACAACTCTCAGTGGTATGGCATTGCTCGTAAGTACTTTCATTTGAGAAGATTCCATTGAATATTTTTAACTGAATGGATTTTAAAGAAGGGTATCGGAGAAAATATGAAATGAAACTACAAACGAATTAAATGTCTGAAAGTTTGAACTAAACCTTGAAGTTATTTTACGTAACTTCTATTTTAACTGAATAAATACTATTTCGTAGTACAAAGTAGTAAGAAAAGTTTTTGAAATGTGTCGCTCGTTCAATAATTTTCATTCTCTTTTCGTATGAACTATAATTATTATAATTCCTGATATAGTGTGCGAATACCAATAAGTGCTCTCAAATACTCTGATTCAGGTTTGTAAAGGTTGCGCGCATGGTCAGCTGGCACTGCGTCGAGACCGCAGCCGAGAGAATTGAAAGTGCCCCGAGGCATCGTTACGTCACTTCATACACTGACCGTGACAGAATTTTAGGGACGTCAGTTGATGGTTATTGCCCAGAAGCGTTTTTAATTCCAATTTCCTCTACTAAAGCTACGTAAATGATCCATTAAAATGAAGTATAACAGTCACATTTAACCTTATCAAATGTGAGTAAAATTATACATTTGCTTTAGAGGGCAATAATTGCATTAACTTCCTACATTCATTTTGGGAGACTTAACAGGGAAAGATTCTTGTATGTTAAAAGAACTGGCCACCTGTTGGAGAGTTGTAAGTTTATAGATATTTAATAATGTATTTCACTATCACAATATACAATTATTTTCATTTTTGCTATAAACAACAAATAACAAAATGATGTGATAAAATATAACACAAAATGAAAACAGCAATGAATTCACAATTCAAACGCATTCGTGCCCCTAGGTAGAATTTAAAAAGAAAATAAAAGTGAAATAAAGAAATAAGCAATAAAGAATGTAAACATAATTCAAATCTCAATTGTTGGAGCACATCAAACAAAAGCACCAGGCAAACGTACTTCCGAATGAAGCAAGCATTCTTCGTGATATTTTGAACTGCTTTGTTCTTGCTTGCACCTCTCTCTGTGCACGAAGGGGAAATGGGAGCGGAATCAGCGGAAGCAGCCAGTCTTAGCAGCGGCGCGAGGTTTTCCTGAGAAGCCAGTAGCTCGTGCGGGTACAGTTTGGCATACTGCTCTAATTCTTCCTCGCAGTCAAAAAGTCAGGAGAGTATTCCAAATTCAGAACCATTGATTTTTCGGGTGAAATTCCTAGAATGTTCTTCAGGGGACAGATGTGGAACATCCTTGAATAATAATTGATGCAAATATCAGTAAACGTAAAAGTTGCGGGTAAGAAAATAGTATGTTAATAATTATTGTGTTAACCAAATAGAAAAATGGTTGATAATTGGATTCAACAAAAACAATGAATGTAATGTTCATTTAGTGTTCACAAATTTCAATATAGTATTTTATAATCAATGGATGAAAGGCATTCTCATTTTCGTAAATATTTAATAGTCAAAATTAAAAGCTGTTCGTCTTTGTCCCAAGCAACGTTTACCGTGAACAGAAATTTAGAATGCTTGGTTCTCAACCCCACTCTTGTACCAACACACTAATGGATCGCAGTTCTTCCGACGATTTGGACATCTGTCCAAATATTTTCTCGCAAATGCAGTAAACGACCAGGAACGAAACCAGCCGCTCGAAATCAAGTTTTGTTATGTTAAAATTAATCCGTGTTTTTGTAAAATTATGTTACGTATGATCTACTTTTTTGTTGATTCAGTTGAGGTTGCTAATGACGAAGATGTTGAGAAGCGAAGTAAAATAAATAATTGTCACCTTTCCTTTAATCTTGTTGAATTGTTTGAATAAATTTAATGATTAACCCGTAACTGGTGGGGTCATTTTTTTGTCACGTAACTAGTGATATGGGGATTACATTAAAAAAAATTAATGTCAACGTGAATCATAGAAAACACTCTTCCAATTATTTTTGTACCATCAGGCTGACTAATTATAAAATTGTCTTTTGAGAACCAGAATATGATTAAGGACGACCAATTAATCACACTCTATGACAAATACAACACAACCTCAATTTTAATTCTCATTCCACAGTCCGTTATTCGCTGAAATTTCCGCAAATACAAACCGTACACGAAGCATTGATGGACACCTTGCAGCGAGCACAGGTAACTTTTGTTTTGCGCTCACTTCGCCTTGGACATATTCCACATCTCACTCATTTACTTACATCATTTTGGCGTTGAGCAAAAGGTGCAGGTTCTTTCAACATTCGGGATATGGTCAGCCGCAGCTCACGGAGCAGGTGGTCATTCCGTAGACTGGTGCGTAATGCGGGCTCTACCAGTTCCGTCAGATCCCACGCTCTCCCTCTCTTCACCTCTGAATTCGCTCTTTTCCGCTTCTGAATTGACCTTGACCCATTCCTCAAATCCTGGGTCATTTCCCCTAATAATATCCCTCGAAGCATACATAATATTTAAAAAAGAACACAGGATAAAAAATACGTAATCGGCGAGGTGGGGATTGATTATACTCCAGGCACCAAAAAAAAATAAAAATAAAAAAAAAATAAAATAAAATAAAATAAGAAGTTTCTGCCCACCTTCAACAATGTGACCACCCCCGAGATCGCAGGAAACTGACTTCCTGAGAGGTACCCAGAAGCAGATGCTCCTTCTAGCATTCGCTTCGCGCAGGTTCGTTATCTTTCAAAGTCTGGGGTGCTAACAGCCACCACATCACCCGTTACGGGTTAAAGTACATATTTTTGTTGAAAAAGCGGCGCGGCGCGGGGCCCTCGCCCACACGCACGCCGGCGGACACGTCCCCCGCCAAGGGCTTCCTCGACTCCCTCTCTTGATTGATTGATTGATTGATTTTTTCATGTTTCCGGGCGCGTGCTTTGGTCATTAGTCCAGTAAGTGTAGTAAATGGTTGTTCTCCGGTGATGGCGGTGATCTTCCCCTGCTGGATGGCGAGATCCGGCGCCGACCTACCGTCGGCTAGTGGGGTTTCCCCCTAACCAGGACTCTCCCACCAGCGGGGTACCGCCCCAGTCGGGACAAGCTCTAAGCTCCCGACCGGTTTCCTGGAATATATGGTAGTGTAGTGCTAGTGTAAGTGTGTGTGTAAGGAGATAGGACAGGACAAGGAAGAGGAAGGAAATATCGCGCGCGGTCCGTGGCCCGTTTGGTAGGGTACTGCTCCGGCATTCGCCCGGTGTTGATCGGAGAAACCACGGAAAACTACCGATCAGAGCAGCCGGCCGCTAGAATTCTCCTCCAGACAGCGACTGAATTCGACCTAGCTGGAAAGCTAGTCTCGAAAATCCTGCCGCCGTGGGGAGTGGGAACCTAGGACCTCCCGGTCAGAGGCGCTGCAGTGACATCAGTTGATGCCTCATCCGATTGCTCGCTCAGCCAACTGCTTGCTTTGCTTTGCTTTGCTTCGCTTTCAACTCTGCTGGAGAATCGTTCTTGATCTCACCAATTCTGGAATGGCAGCGAGATGAGCGTATGTCAGTTAGGGCGGATCAAGAGGAGCGAGTGGGAAATTTCTCGGGCCTTGGGAAGAGGATTTCCCTTCTCCATCCTCTGTGAATCCATCCTTGAACGGAACTGTAGCAGTGTTGTACACCGGTGGCACTGTAGAGTGTTGCCACCGGTGTACCAGCTCGGATATTATAAAACAATTCAGCAGCAGGACAGAACAGAACGAACAGTCAACGATCTGTACGGAATCGGATCGGAACGAATTGTAAGGAAGAACGTTTTGTTGTGTTCAGGCAAAAATTCCATCACATGACTGACAATTCAGTTCTATCATTTCTCTTTTTCTTAATTTTATTTATGATTTACCCTGTTCACAATACTTTTTAATTTCCATTCTTCTGTTTTGCCTTTCAAACTACGCTTCTATTTGTTCGCTGCAATTCATGATGACTTGTAAAATGTCATGTCGCTTACTGTTCCTTTTGCGAAGTTAGTACCTTTTTATTCTTTCAATTTGCTTTGGGAGTATTTATATACAGCCTATTATGACTAACGGTTGTAACTTAGTACAAACAGGAACTCAAGTTTAAATGCTTCACACATTCACACTGCTGACGTGTTCCTATTTCGGGCACCCAAATGCAATTGCACAATTTTGCTTCGCTGTAAGATTGGAGTGCGTAGTAGACCTTGGCCTTCGCAGCGCAACTGGGCAATTGACAATTTATTACTGTTACGTACCCCACCCAAACATCCATTAGCTGCCGGAAAGAACAAACATACACCACGCGAACGCGCGACTGTGCTGTTGGTTCCGCTGGCGTCCTCCACGCGCCTACGTGCGCCCGCCCTGCGACGCGACCAGCCGCGGCGCCCGCGCCAAGGTCGGGGGCGAACAGCGGGCGCCCGCGCGCGCGCGGCCAAGGCCGCAGCTGGCGCCGCGGGGAGCAAGGACCGTTGGCGGGCGCGCTTTTCTGCGCAGTTTGGGCCTTTTTTGTCACCCGTTGACACGTTTCGCTGCCCTTTTACGAGGCTAAACTCGATGGTATCTCGACATGCCAACGCTATATCTAATGACGGTCTAAAGTAATGTTTCTCAGCGGGGTCGGTATCGACACCCTGAAGGGCAGTGAAATTATAAATGGGGTCAACCATGATTAATAGGTCGATTGTGGGTCGATAGCCGAATATTCATCGGCAACCGATCGTTTTAATTATGATTCAATTGATTATTAAATTTATCAGTGAGGTTTAATGTTTACTTATAAAAATGGTCAAAACATCAAGAATAGTAATTTACATTTCTAAAAATTGAAAATTATAGGAGTACGAAAAATAATAATCCTAATAAACCGTTTTGTCAAACTTTTCTTCATGTTCTTTTTCAAATCAAGACATGTTCATGTCCTTGTTCTGTTAAGATATTATGAGCAATTATTTGTGTTATGTTTTCGTTCGCTGTCTTACAGGAAAAAGGAAAGGGGGCGAAGAAGCAAATCATCCTTTTAAAAGGTGTCAACGCAAGAAAAAGGTTGGGAATTCCTAGTCTAAACATAGTCGCTCCTCCGCTTATCCTACACGTCGACTTGCCTCAAGAGATCTTTCCCCTTACGGACCATTGCCCAGTGCATGTGCGTCTAAGTACAAGGAGAGGGGAGGATAAATAAGAGGAAGGAGAGATCGCGCGCGGTCGGTGCCCCGTTTATTATAGTCCTGCTCTAGCATTCGCGTTGATCGGGGAAACCACGGATACTGCCGATCAGAGCAGTCGAACGCTATAATCTTCCAGACAGCGGCTAAATTCGACCTGGCTATGTAGCTAAAGTCGAAAATCTGGCAGATTGAGCGGCTCTGAGATAAACTCAGGCGATAGAAATGGAGAAAACCGGAAGAAAAAGAACAACAAATCAAAAGAGAAGGAAAAGAAAAGAGGAAAAGGACGATCGATAATAGAAAGAAGGGGAAGAAAATAAGGAGGAAGAAAAAGAAATAGAATTGTTGAATTAGCGCAATATTTTGTGCTTTCTATTCACACAAAGAATAATCAATTCTTTACATCATTTGACTTAAGCAGACCCGGGACAGCGCGGTTCTGATAGCTCGTCGTTTGTAAATATGAATATCATTGTTTCTAACCATATTGTGTCCATTTTATTGTAGGAGTGGTCACTGCTAGCTACTGATATTGTTACCTTACGCCGAGAAAGGTCGCTTCGTCTTTCAACTAGTTGAATTTTCGTCATTTGTATGCATCAATGACTGGAGACTCTTAGTCAGTGCCTGGGACTGTCACTTGGCAGATGTCAATCCAGCACTTCAGAACTAGTTCTGTTACGTCGCCATACAATTTATCTTGTTATTTATAACTGTTCGTGATGTTATAATTTACTGGTTTGGTCAGTGCGATCGAGTCGCACTTTTAAACTGGATATTTTATGTTTTCGTGTACAGGCACAGACAACAGTAAGTTTCCGCTTTCAACACTCTGACACAGTGTACTTCCGCGACGATTAGACATTTCACCTTCCCTGACAGATCTAAGGCGAAATTTGTGCAGTTTTCAAAATTTCTAAGATTTTAAAAGAAATCGAGCATATGCCAGACATACTCTTCAATCTTATTAATATTGATAAATACTTTTATGTGTGAAATTTGAAACAAATGAAATTGGCTGTTAATCCCATTTCTCAACATGGTATTTTTTTCTTGAAAAGACTCAGAAATGTACCAGACATATCTCGCTCAAATACAAACCTTCCATTAATTAAAGTTAAAGATATTAAATATTATTTAATGTTAAATATTAATATTAATTAAGGTTAAATATTATATTGATGGCAATGTTAAGAGATTTAATCAGTTTGGAGGGTAAAAATAGTCCCTAGAAAGTAAATAAGTGTGAACGTTTCCCATCATTATGCTACTGCGTTAAGCTGATAGCAGGTGCTTTCCTGAGCATTCGAGGCTTATCTGACTGCCTAGTTGAAGTTGTCATGGAGTTCGTAATGTAATGTATGCAGGGGAAATTGAAAGTTGGCGTATTGAGGCGTAAAACGACACCATATCCTGCGAAAATGATTACAAATGAGGTTCTTATTGTTATTCGTGATATGAGAATGGTGTATCCATTGACTATTCATAAGTTTTCGATAATTCATAAGTTTGAAGCCTGTATCAGCTTTCTGTGAAACTAGAACCATCTGTATGCTAGTCACGAACGCTTCACCAATTACTTAAAAACAAGAGTTTTGCTCTCTTTATGCTAGGAATATTTTTTTCCTGAGTATTGTTGTGAACAATCTTCAATTAGTAGGATATATGGGGAAACTTCGTGAGCAGATCTAATTTATTGCTTTTATATTAATTTTTATATAGTATTTTACATTTTCATGTGGAAGACATGAACAATTTTATGTGATTTTTAAATATGTAAATATTGTATTTCCGCCAGCCCTTCTTAATTTATACCCAAATGAATCCTACAGCTATGACAGTTTGCCGATTATAAGCAATAATCTCAGAATCAAATACGTGTGACATATCAACCAATGTCAAGTAAGCAGAAAGTTGAGGTACGTGTACGACTTGCGATTGGGAAACAGGAGCGGTAGCTCAGTGCATCAACTGATGTCACTGCAGCGCCTCTGACCAGGAGGTTCTAGGTTCGATCGTCGCAGGATTTTCGACACTATCTTTTCAGCTAGGTCGAATTCAGTCGCTGTCCGGAGGAGAATTCTATCGGTCGGCTGCTCTGATCAGTAGTTTTTCGTGTTTTTTCCGATCAACACCAGGCGAATGCCGGAGTAGTACCCTATAAACCGGGCCACGTACCGCGCGGGATCTTTCCTTCCACTTCCTTGTCCTATCCTCTCCCCTTACACATACACTTACACAAACATATTCCGGGAGACCGGTCGGGAGCTTAGAGGTTGTCCCGGCTGGGGCGGTGCCCCGCTGGTGGTTAGGGGGTCCTAGTTAGGGGGAAACCCCAATAGCCGACGGTAGGTCGGCGCCGGATTTCACCATTCAGCGGGGGAAGATCAACGCCATCTCACGAGAAGAAAACATGCACTACACTTACGGGACTAATGACCAAACCTGTTGACGCGGCCGGAAACACGAAAAAATCAATCAATCAAAAGCGATTGGGAACTCTTCGGTACATTGATTAATCATGTCCCTCGAACTGCCTTTCTTGCCCTCGTACCCCAGATGCCATCGCCATCGTCGTGGTAGTCGCCTTGCAGAGCCCTATTGTGCGCCGGCGCATTCGCTTGTCACGTCGCGTCGCGTCGCGTCAGTGGGACGGCAGCCGTGGCCGCTTCTCTTCCGCTTCCCGCCCACCTTGGGCGCGTGGCCCGGCGGGCGCGAGGGCGGTGGGCGGGCGGCGTCACGCGCCGCGGCGCCCTGGCAACAGCCGCGCTGGCATATTTTGTCGCGCTGTGTGCCGAACCTTGGCCCCGGGCGCAGGCGCCGCCGCAGCCGCCGCCTCGCGGGATTCCGCTCCGGTGAGCGGAGAGGCGCTGCAAGCATGTGCGAGTGCTGAAAGGTGCTCCTCATTACCCGAGATAGGTCGATTGCGTTTACTTACCGCGCTTTTAGAGAGTTAAGCGAAAGAGGAACGGAGACGTAACAGGCAGTGCCTATATACCTGAAGGAAAAGAATTGATTGATTGATTGATTAATTTTTCGTGTTTCCGGGCGCGTCAACTACTGTGGTCATTAGTCCCGTTAGTGTAGTGCATGTTTTTCCCTCGGGAGATGGCGGTGATGTTCCCCAGCTGGATGGCGAGATCCGGCGCCGACCTACCGTCGGCTAGTGGGGTTTCCCCCGAACCAGGACTCTCCCACCAGCGGGGCACCGCCCCAGCCGGGACTAGCTCTAAGCTCCCGACCTGTCTCCCAGAATATGTGGTAGTGTAGTGCATGTTAGTGTAAGTGTGTGTGTAAGGGGAGATGATAGGACAAGGAAGAGGAAGGACAGATCGCGCGCGGTCCGTGGCCCGTTTGGTTGGGTACTGCTCCGGCATTCGCCTGGTGTTGATCGGAGAGATCACGTAAAACTACTGATCAGAGCAGCCGGCCGCTAGAATTCTCCTCCAGACTGAATTCGACCTAGCTGAAGAGGTAGTGTCGAAAATCCTGCCGCCGTCAGGACTCGAACCTAGGATCTCCCGGTCAGAGGCGCTGCAGCTGAAGAAGAAGAAGAAGAAGAAGAAGAAGACTTGCTCTGTCTTTATTCACGCGGGGGAATGGGAGAGGCCCGCTGGCTGCCGAAGGAGGAGCGCGGGCGATCGGAGCGCGCGCGGGAGGCGCCGCATTTAGCCCCTTCTTCCCGGTGCAGCGGCGCGCGTTACATCAGCGGATGCCGCAGGGCGCGGGGGCGGGGCGCGGGGCGGCTGGCAAAAGATAGCTCGCCGTGGGCGGCGCGGCGCCAGACGGCGGGCGAGCCAAGCGCCGACACCCGCGCCCCCCGCCGCGCCCCGCCGCGCCCCGCCGCGCCCCGCCGCGCCCCCGCGGGCGTCACGTGAGAGCCCGCTCACGTGCGCGGCGCTCGCGCCCGCCCACGTGCACGCGCACCGGCGCTCCTCGCTTTGCGACGGTGTCTTCCTTGTTTTTTCAACTTCTCATTTGCCTGTTGTTTTTTGTACGCTGGGATTCACATGGTGATAATTTGTCCGTTCCTGCGTCTCATCGCTTCTGTTATTTCTAGGGAGATTTTCCCCTGACGTTTTGTAATTCATTTTCGGTCCCGTCTAGAGGGATATTTGCCGACGACTCCTACTAAAAGAAAAATAATATTAGCAACAAAATTGTCGTATTAATTTATGATGTGATAGACATGATATCACAAGGAATTAGTTCATTAATACATGAAATTTGTTCTTAGCAAATAATGTAATTTTAATTTCCTCACCTGTCTCCATATATTGCCCCTTGAAATTTTATTCAGCGAGTGCTTGAAATTCTTTCGAGCCTTACATCATTGTTAACGTTAAGGTTATAATTTTCCTGTTAAGCGAATCATATTAATATCTCTGTTATGTTTTTATCTTGGAGCGGCACTCTGTTGTATCCGTGGCGGGAATTGAATGTGAACGTGTTGTCGGCGTGAGCCCGCACACAGCCTTACTTCCCGGATGCGCGCCAGCGAGGCGGCATGAGGCGGCCGGCGCCGCCCCGCGCAGGCATCTCGGCCGAGGGCGTCGCGACGCGGCGGCGGAGCGCGACGCGGCCACGCCCCGCGCCTGCCTGTCTGCGCCTCCCCTCCCCCCCAGCGCTGGCACACAGTTATGCTGTGCTTCTAATGTAAAAGGACATGAAAGGAAATCTCGTGTGCGTAAATTGAATTTAAAGTACACAACTAAGTGAACAGTCGTACTTTAAAGCTACATTGATTTTAATTGAAGCATTGAATTTAATGTACTAGAACGTTAATCTCCCTTTAATGTACAAGGTACATTAAAATTCATTTACAGTCGTATATTAAATCTATATTAAAATTAATGTAATTTCTGACAGTTCTCTCGACAGCCGCCTCCGAATTGCGTCTCTAGAGTTTGTTTTAGCTTTTACCTTTAAATTATACAACGTTTTTACCGAGTATCTCAATAAGAACCACATTGAGAGTTAGGCGAAAAAAGGGCGTGTTGTTTAGGTATTTCATTTTAATTGCTTCGTAATAGGCGGTCACTGATAATTTGCCGTTGCTAAACAGTTTCATAGTGTTATTTTGTTCACAACCTCGGTTACGTCTGGTACTGACATTTTATTTTTTCTGGCACTATATATAATTCAAGATGTCTTTACCTTTAGAAATCGGTATGTTTTCTTCTTCGGGAGTGTATTGATTAAGATGATTTTGCTATCAAGATTCACGGTAAGAAATTAAAAACATTGTCTTAGCGTATTGGAGACAGTTTAATAAACTTTTTCATTAGTAAAAATTTCGTTTCCGTTTCTTGTTTCTCTCCTCGTTCGTGTATCATTCTTTGGTGATAGGGATTTTATGTGAACATTGTCGCTAAGAAGTGTTTGACAGAGTTCGACGTAGAGAACTCGCGGTAGTGATGCATAGGAGAGCTGTAACTGCATATTCTATTCAACGAGGCTTCATTCTGCAATTCAAAACTCTGTATTTGCGTCGACGGGGACATCCGGTCGCTTTGCCCTCCAAGGCATCAAAGGCAGAGCGATGCCACGGGAAGTGAGACATCATTCAAAACCAGTCTTCTTTTGTGGCCTAGGCTCAGAATTGTGATTCCCCTTCTGAAAGCCCTTTTATTAATAGAAATGGTACCTGCGTAATTTGACAATTTTGTATTTATTGTTCTACATCTGAAGCTCGGAAACTTGGGCTGCATACTCTTCTATGACTGTCAGACTCCCTATGTAAACTTCATTCAAAATTCTTGTAACTGATTGACTCTTTTGTATTTTTATTGCCAATCTTTATATAATAGATGCTCATCCTTTAAATTCTATTTAAAATAAAATGCTATGCCATTTAAAGAGAAATCAAAATACTAAAATAAAATTATAATATTTTATAGTTATAATATATTGCTGTGAAAACATGGAACGGCTATTTCTATTTCCCTTATTTAGATATCAGTTCCAATATCATGTTACAATGCGTTCATTCCATTCAGGCTCCTTTGTAATGGGGGAAAAACAAGTTTATAATTTTATCCCTTTGCAGTGTTTCTCGAAAAGACAAAATTGATTTAAATTTTATGTTGGCAATTAATTACGATTATCAATGCAAGAAATAATATAAATAGAAAATAAGATAGCAATGCAAGAAGGTGTAAATGGCTTTGAAGTCACGAAACTGAACCGGATAATCTTATTTTTTAGCAGTTCTATTATGCATGAGATTGCCAGATTGCGAGAGATGATCTAAAACTGTTCCAGTAAAGATCAGTGTGACTGCGATATGAGGTCGGCGAAGGTGATTTTCTGAATAAGTGCCCTAGCATTTCTTACCTAGACTTTGCCTTCGCCGTCACCCTCCGGAAACGCTGCTTCTAGTTTCTCTTCCGGCCTTGAGGTGCTCACTCGCGGCGGAGAGGCGTTTCAAGGTCTGATGCGCACTTTTCAGAGCAGACGCTGCGCCTGCAGTCACGCAGCGCCCGGCACGCCATCCTCGCCCGCCCACGCGCCAATCCGTGCGTTTTTCCACTCGCTCTTCCGAGGGTGACGGCTCCTTTACGCTTCTCAGAGACACCGTACATGCGCTTCCCGACAGACTGTTTCTTCTACTTTATCCGCATCAGAGCTCGCACGTTCTTATTTCATTTTCAACTTTTTAATGCATGGCGCCATTTGTGGCAAAAAAATATAATGTATCTGTTATATTAACGTTATGGTTTAGGTAGTAGTATGTAATAAAATGAAAACAATATCGAATAATCAACGTATGCTCCTACATTTGTTTATGTTAAAGTAAATATTCACATAAAATTTCGCAAAAAGTAATTCGTCATACTATCACTTGTTCTGAAACTACCATATTTCGGTGTATTTTCATTTGGATCTGTATAATTATTTCTTATTTGTCTAAAATTATAGAATAGAATGTAGAATTAGAATAGTAGAAAATTTAGAATGTATAAAATTGTCAAATTTCGAATAAAAACGCGCGAGTTGTGTGCAGAAAAATTTGAAGTAATATATGAAATAGTATACTGTTTTTGTAATAAAAACAATACCAATATTTTTTAAAGCGTGAGAAAAAACTATATTTGTGGACCTTTGCACTATTATTTTGAAATAAACATATATTAATGACTTTTGGAGGAATTAACATCAGAAACCAAACAATTATGCAAAAACAAGCAAAAGTTTTAAATCTCATCATTTCCTTCTGATTCTGAATACGTGTTGCCAAGGGCATGAGTATGGGCCTTGCATACTATTAATGTATAGTCTGTCGAAAGCATGCCAAAGGAGACCCCTTCATTTACTCGTTTTCCCTCGAGGTTTTTTGGCGACAGTGTGTTCAAGCAATTCTCTCAAGAAAATATCAATTCAGTGAAAGGAAGAACATTACAATCCAATCGTGGTACTTTCTAGGAATGTCCAATGCACTTCGCTCATTGCATGTCATGATGCAGTACGTAGGCGATTGCCGGGTTGCCTACTGCTCGGTGCACGGGGGTGGAGAGAGAGAGGGCACTCAAACGAAGAAGAAAGCGCTGTGAGGAGGGTTCGGGATACTGAAGACTTTCTAGAGAGTTGAAGATACGAACGAGATTCACAGTTATTCTGCGGGGGTAATACTTTCACATAACGACATTGTGATTGGACTATGCTTTCATTAATGGATCGTAGGGTTTTTTGCGTGCATTTTTGTCTCATAAAGAATCTATTTGTGATACAGGCTCTTCGGATACATGTACGGAGATAATTATGGTGCCCACTGGTTATTAATGAGATATACTTTTCATATAAAACATAATTTAGAAACATACGATACTTTTACTTGATAATACATAAATTAATCTAATTTCACACTTTCATCTCTAAACTCTGAAAATCATTTTTACTTTCTTAAAAACGCGGTAAATAAACTTTTGTGTTATGTAATATATAATTGAAGGTGACATAGGCCCATATTAAGAGTTTTCAAATTTCGATAAGTTCAATGATCTTTGAGAAAATTGAGAGGAAGAATACAAGGCAAAATAGCATGATCTAAACGCAGGTAAAAATTGGTACTTGAGCGGGTAATGTAAGTGTGTGAAAGGGGCGTGTAAAGTTAAACGGACGCTTTGCAACCTAGCGGCCGACCCATTCCAGACAGCCTCGCGTCCATGCTTGGAGTTACGACGCGCGATGCCGTCTGCCGCCACGCGGAGACACCTGTTCCTCGCTGCTTCGGCATGGATTGCGCCAGCGGCCCGGCGAAGCCATCGCGACTGGCTGCCGTCACACGGCCCGCGAGCCGCCCCACGCATTCTAAGAGCTCCGCCACTCGGCTTTTATCCGCGTGTTGCGTAAGGCTCCCGCTTCGGGATGGCTCGCGCGCGCGCTGGCGCTCTAAAAAAGAGCAGCCCGCGCAGCTTCCGCCCGCTCTCGAGCGGGGTGGGTTTGAGCGCTTTCGTAACGCTGTTTTGACTGGCCTTGGGTGGCCGTAAACAAACGAGACCGGAATAGTTTACACCGCGTGGCGTCTCTGGAAAGTCGAGCGTCTGCGCGTGAGTTGGTTGGTCACGAACTCGCCCTGCGCCGTCGCCGTCGCCCTCGTCCCCGGCGAGGGAGGGCTGCCTGGCGCGGCCTTGACCGCTGGACGAGCCGCTGCACGTGACGACCAGGGCACGCCGCCGCCGCCGTCGCCGCCGCATCGTGCCGCACCGCGGCGGCCTTGGGCCGCGCTCGCGCCGCTGCTTCTTCCGAGGACCCTCAGCCCACGAAGTTTTCTTTTGATTTATGCTTCCATTAGCTAAGGGTTGCCCACAACCGCCTACCTCATTCCGCCTGATTGTATGCGAGTTGCATGAAACCCACCCGATGGGTCACTTCGTTACGATGGCAGTGATATTATGTCATGATATTCTTATAACAAAACTCAGCCTAGCACCTGTATTGTGCTAGTAATATCAAAGGAAAGAAAGGAAAAAATGATCCGTTCTTGAGTTTAAAACGAATAAAATGCCTTGCGGATTGAAGATGTAATGGTCAAGAAAAACCATAGATTGTGTTTCAGAATTACTAAGGTGGTCTTTACTTAGTAATTTAAAAAAACTTTAATATTTTTGAAGTTTTCGTTGCATTACATAATACTTGTGTATGTAATATACCACGTTCAGGAGAAAGCTTCTTGTGCATCTTCCTAAAGCGACTAATTATACGACGCGAACAAACCTTCTGGTGCACCCATTAGAGTATTTCCTACAGTAGAGTAAACCTGTTACTTTTATATGAATGTCTTTAAATGGAACTACGTTTCTAAAAGTTTCATTTTCATGAATTCTGGGTAAATATTGTTGTATCATCTACGGGTATTTCAAATTATCTAATTTTCTAAAAGTGATATTCATTTTCTAAAAATTATTATTGCTCAATTCGCAGTACAAGGATATTACTTTTTCGCGTCGCCGTAGCTCTTTCTTGTTATGTTCTGCTCTGAAGTCGTTAATTCCCGGAGCGCCGGCTCACGAAGCGCGAGCAGGCACGTGTTTGCGCAACCCTGAATTAGCACCTTGTGACGGCGGTTGCGCGCAACCGTCCGCGCCGCTGCCACCGGATCCGCCCCCGCCCCCGCCCACGCTTCTGCCGCCGCCTCCGTCGCCAGCGAAGGCAAAGCGAAGCGCGCAGTTCTTTTGCGCTGCCCCAGGCCGCCTCGCGTAATTCGTTCCGCGAAAAGCAACCAAACAGCGAACGCAGCCCCTCGGCGACGGACGTAGAAAGGCATTTTGGCGCGCGCGTGCTTTGTCAAGATTTAGCCCCGCTTTCTGCGGACACGAAGGAAAACTTCAACAAAAAAAAAAAAAAAAAGATCTTGTAATGTGTGTAAATTGAACGGCAAATGAATGTTTGCCTTGTAAACTTTCAATATACGTTGCGCCACATACAGCACACGCTTTGAAGTATGTCAAGTGGCTGACCGCTGTTAACTGAATTTGAAGTGAACGTTAATATAAAGGCGAAATAGTGCGGGGCTATCGCCAGTTTATTTTCGCTGTCTTTGAAGAAACTTCATTTCATTCATTCAAGAGGTAGTCGTTATTTTAAGATATTTATATGTTCACAGCCAAAAATTTGAATACGGATATTTTATTAGTCCTCTTTGAGACTGTTGTGACCAAATAACTGGTTTTAGTAATGCTTTCTGGTAGTAGTATAATTGCTAAGGTTATGTGTTTGTGCGAGAATGATGTATTATGAAGTTATATAATGCTCTGCTCACTGTGAGTATATGACGTTCAAAAGATGTTTGTTCTCACTGGGAGAAAACGTCATGAACTACTGGGAAACATTAAGGACGAACGAATAACAAGGTGATTGATGATCAGTGTTTTCGAAACATGAACTGCAGGTTCTCGTTTTTACTCTTTCGGATTCTCAACTTTTACAAAAAAAATCTCATCCTGTTTAATATACTTTCATTTACATATATATTATCATTCCTGCAGTTTTAGCTCTTACAACTAGTTTTTACTTGTCTCATTCTTTAGATTAATTTGTTCGTAGATGTCTAGCCGAGAGTGCTCTTTTTTTCGCCTAGACTATTTTTTCATGTGTCGGATATTGTCCTGTGATGGGCGACTTTTTGCTCCTGCTGTCGCCAGTTCCGCATCCCGTAAAGCACATTCCTCAAGACTTCGTGAAACTCGCCGGCGGATTGTAGCGGATACGTTTGCCTGTGAAGAAGCGAAAGTTTCAATCGAAAGTCGTCGGCGCCGTAGAGAGCAGTGGCGGCAGGCGCGGCGAGCCCCCAGCGAGCCCCGCCGCGCCTCCTCCCCCTCCCCCTTCCCCTTCGACTGCGGTCTCCGCCGCCGCCGCCTGTGTCGCACACTTCTGGCGACCCTGATCTTCGCCCTGGGGCTCTTGAGACAACGATTTGTTGACGCAACGTGCCTCCTGGAGTACCTGGGCTCACGTTATCAGGCGCGCCGCGCCGGTGGCGGCCGCGGAGGCGCGTTGCGGTGCCTCTTCCTCCGCGTGAGTTAACGAAGTGGGTTAATAGTTCGTTGAGGCCCTGCCGCCCCTCCCCTGCCCGACGAAGGGCCCCGCGCGGGAACTCGTGAGCGGAAGCCCTGTCCCCGCCCCGCCCGCTCTTCCCTCAGGTGCCTGCCCTCTTTCGCGGCTGCCTGCGCGTGGCGGTGGCGCGCCTGGCGGCGGCCAATCGCACCGCTGCGATGACGAGGTCGATTCCGTCTGGGCGCTGCGCCCCTCCGGCGCTGATCCCATTGCCCTCCAGCAATGCCTCGCGTCGGAACTGTGACGCTGCAGTGGCTTTGGAGCGCTGGAATAATTAAAGGTGGATATTGGAAAGAGTGCGTTCCGTTTCCCGCCAGGGCGAATTTAGAGAAGGTTCAAAACTTGGGATCTAGGGATCAAGAAAGAACAAAACTTGATACTAAACTTGGAATCCCCTAGCCAATGTACCGTATTAACCAGGTAACTTTGTCTAAGAAGTGAAATTACATTATGCAAATTCTTAAACTGAAATAAAGTTAAGTCTTTCAGAAGTCAATAGATGACATTTAAGAAAATAAATAAATGTATCATTTTAAATATATTTCTTTCGCTGCATTTGTAAGGGATAAAATAATGTATTAAACTCGAGAGTAAAATATGTTCAGGTAATAAATAATGAATTTACTCTTGGCCCTTGTTATTATTATTATTATTATCGTGAAGCTTTTTCTCATTTAGTTTATCATTTTCCAAAGTATTGTAGTTTTTGTGTACATTTTTTTGTATGCGGTGATTTTTTACACGACTTGCATCGATTCTTGTATTTTTTTATACTTCTTTCTTAAGAAGTATCAGAGAGGTGCTTTTTTACATAATGTATAACTTGGAAGGAAATGTGTCGTTGGTCAGCAACACATATTCTACGGATTTAAAATTATTTTTTGCAAATTAATTGCATATTGGTAACACCCACCATTCAATTTCATTTCAATGAATGATAAAATGTCGTACTATTTCTTTTATGTGCTATTAGTTAATGGGAGGTTTAAATCCCGTGAGCTTACGTATAGAGTGAAACAAGGTCCATGATCATGGTGCGACAGGTGTCGAATATTGAGGTGAGACTTATTAAGCAAATACAGAAATTAAAGAGAAAACAGCGCTCGACCTGCAAGCAGTTCCACTAATTGAGGGCGGTCAGCGTGTGAAGTACGAAGTCTAATAGCCCACGCCCCTTCAGCCATTGCAATTGTAAAATGTACACGACGTCTCCTTATTGGCAGGTGAATTCCGCGGTGAATATTTTAAATAGGGAATAACATCCTGTCGCCAGACTTCTAAGCGGTGTCTTGTCAGTTTATTTGCCGTGTTTCCTTTTCTCTGGTTGCAAAGGTTTCAAAGGTTAAACAAGTCTAATTCGTGGTTTTATGTTGTTTAAATCGTATTAATTGTGAAGAAATCTTCAATCTAATGCATCTTTCTATTGAAGATTAGTGGAGTATGAAAAATTATGGCTAAAAATTGAAAGAAGAGAAAGTGAATAAATTAAAATATAAAAG
The DNA here is from genome assembly GCA_011170035.1 of Teleogryllus occipitalis. Taxonomy (NCBI): domain Eukaryota; kingdom Metazoa; phylum Arthropoda; class Insecta; order Orthoptera; family Gryllidae; genus Teleogryllus; species Teleogryllus occipitalis. The sequence continues at coordinate 179,750 of BLKR01001196.1, read as the reverse complement.
TTTTATGTTTTCTTAATATTTTAAATAGTTCGGTCTATCTTTTGAATAACATATTGTATTTTAACATTACGTTAATTGCATTTTGAGGACTACACCATTAATACTATAATTACTGAGATGTCTAGTGGCTTTCATCCGTAACATTATATTCCTTTATTTGTTTAATTTTTTTGATGTAACTAAACTGTCAAACTGTTATTTTGGATTACGTGAATACAGAATACATGGAAATAATTAACTTACGGAGTATATGATTTACTGTACTATAATAATACTCGTATGCCACCCGAGTTGAAATTTGTTCTTTGCTTCTGAATTTGAAACTAATCTTGTACATTAGTGGTTTACTAAATGCATTTGCTTTTATTAAAAGGAGCGCCTAGAAGGGTTAGGAGCAGTTAGGTCAACTTACTTCAGGTCCTGAAGTAGTTAGGACCCCTAATTTTTTCATTGAAAAAAATAAAAAGTGTGTTTACTTCTAATTAAAATTAACTCCTGTGTTATTTCAAATGCATGGAAAAATGAATTTCATTTATTTATTGTGGGAGGGGGCAGAACTTTTTAAATAAGGATCTACTGTGGATCTGCGCCCCTTTTCTCTGGACGCCCCTGTTGATTGCCGTTTAATAATCTAATCTACGAGCGGAGGCTGAGGCAAACCTTCATCGCAGTCATTTTCAATCGCTTTACGTTTCAGCGTAACCATTTTGATTCGAAGTACGTTCTGAAAATTATTCAGAATGATAATGGAAAACTCGCTCTCGAATCGCTACGCTCGCGAGCTGCTTCAGTCATTCGTATAGCGTAACAAAGGCTTTAAAACAACATACGATTCACAGTAAGTATTTTGGGATTCTATTTTATTTCGCGTAATAGAAATTCGCTTCTTTTGAAGAGACTCGTGGCAATGGAATGAGTGTTTTATTCGTTCCAGAATACAAGCACCAGTAAACGTAATCTCGTGCAATGGTAGCCAGTGTTGGGAGGTTGGCTCACAATGCAATGCTCGCGTATTGTGGACACAGAACCTCTTTCCGGAAGTTCACTTTTTAATGAAAAACGAAACTGTAGTGCGTCACGTCTGCTACCGAAAGCAGAGCATTTGTTTTATGTTTGGCAGCTCAGCTGCAGCTGTACCTCGTGGCAAGTTCTGGACTTCAATTTAACAACACTATCTTAAGCAGGGCAACATGTACAAAGACATTATGACGGAGACTTCAATTTTTTTTACATTAATGTTAAAGTAAGATTTAGTTATTGATTGTCAATTGATAATTGTTTTTATGATTATGTGTAGCTTTCCACTTGTGACACGCAAAGCAGTAAACATGGTGGATGTGACGTTAATGGGTCTCCTCAACTTTATAAGTAGAAACGCATTCGGGAAAGATCTGTTGTGTTATTTTCCTAACAAGTCAAGTTTGTCAGAATGTGACAAGTTTGAATTTTGTCAAATTAGTAAAAGAAGAAAAGTATGGATCATACAGGTCATGTTCATCTTCAAACTTGTTTAATTACTATTGAATAATTATAAATAAATAAAAATGTATGTAAACAATTTTTACAATGAAGAATAATTGGAAAATGAGCGCCTCTCCAGTGCGCTTGTTAGGGAAGCAGGGAGGGCAGCGCCGTTTCGAAACCAGCCTGGGTCAGTGGTTGCAGCCGCGGGCGTGGGGAGTTCGATTCCGAGGGGCGATCACCAATGCGCTCGGCACATCCTCAGAGAGAACGTGTTTTTGATCCACACCAAGTTACGCCCATGTTCTTAGCTTTACTTCTAAATTGGCAACCATAAAGGCCGTCTAACACTCTTCATGTGGGCAACATTGTATTTGGTGGAGAGGTGTGAGTTGCTTTTGGACTGTTCTGATTAGAATGTACGTTATACAAACGAGTAAATGTAGAAGAAAGTCGTTGAATTATTATTATTTATTAAAATGATACTAACTTTTCTGTTGATAGGACATCAAACTGTTAACTGTTCTTTGGATCCAGTTCCAAATGATTTTTATAGTATTTCAAACATTTTATTTTTACTTTAGGTTCTCTATCCAAAGAAAATGATGTCCTATCAGTTGGCGTATGATTATTAATATTTAGATGTAGCAATCAGAAGTTTGTATGGGATATATTTATCCATAAATGTTGTATATGTTCTACAAACCTTTGCATACACATCTAAATCGTTCTTTCAGTATAGAGTTATTTCTTCTTGTAATAAGGTTAACTCGTTTAGTTCAATGATGAGTGCAAATCTAATCATTTTTATTATAAAGAATTCTTAACGACCATAAATGAAATATTTGCAGGCAGGTTAACGGGGCTTGGTCAGAAAAAAATTTACAACTAGTTGTTTGCCAACGTTTCGGAAACTTGGACGGAAATAAAAATGGTGGAAATAAAAGTTTCCGAAACGTTGGCAAACAACTAGTTGTAAATTTTTTCTGACCAAGCCCCGTTTACCTGCCTGCAAACTAATCATTTTCGGAAGCGTCCAAATACATCTCGAAGGCATTCCTTGATCTGTCTCATTCTATGCATTCGTAGGACACTCGAAATGAATACATTGTAATGAACCTCTTGTGTACGCGTGGGTTCTAATGTCTTTTCGGTCTAAATATGAATTTTAATTCGCAAGAAACGTCCAAGCATCATAGATAATAAAAAATACAGACGATAATGGTAGGGGTTTGATCGCTTGCAAGAAGTGGCTGGATCGCCTGCGAATCGTGGCCTCCGGCGAGAGGTCGGGCCGCGTGTCTGGCCAGCGGCCCACGGCCGCGCGGAGGGGAGGCGCTATCGGGGGCGGCGTGGTGCTTGGGGGTCTGGGATCGATGCCGGGCTGCGACCGCGGTGGCGGCGGCGGCGGCGGCGGCGGCGGGCTCGCCTCCAGACGCTGCGTCACTGAGGGTCTGGCGTCGCGTCGCGCCGCGCCGTCGGCAGACGGCCGGCAGCCGCGTCGACCCCCCCCCCCCCCAAGGCTCTCTCCACTTCCCCTCCCTCGACCCCCGGCTCCGTCCCAGCCGCCGCACCTCGAGCAAGACTCATCCCAGTTTCTTCCACAGTGAAATTACATCAAATTTCCACTACCGCCAATCGATGACCCCCCTTGTTCCCACCTTCTCTGGGCATCCCACACCGTTCCTGCTGCCTGCAGCTGATCTCGGGCTGTTCCGTTCCTTCTTCCGACCCCATCGACCGCGGCGGGGGGCGGGGGCGCGGCGCTACGCGGCCGCACGTGCCCCTGGCGGCCGCCGCGGTGCCGCAGTGCCTCCGGCCGGGGGCTCGCTGCCGCCGCCGCCTCCGCCGCCGGCGCCACCGCCCGCAGGGAGCCGCAGAGCGCCGCCGCCCCCCGCCACCCCGCCCCCCGCCGCCGCCGTCGCAGCCGCCGAGTTCAACGCCCGATACTGCCGATCCTCCCCAGGGGCGCCATGCAAGCCTGCACTCCGCCGGCGGTGTGGGGAGGCCGCTCGGGCCGAACGAGAGCATGCGGGAAGCGCGTCATGCGTCTTTAATATCGACGCCGATGGTCTGCGGGAGATATGTCGTTTATCCTGTTCTCTCACATTCACACAGGTCACACAACGGTTGTTTTTCGTTCAACTTTGAAAGTTTTTCTGCAACAGACACAAAATGCGAATGGTTGAAAATACCATCTTCTGCAGCAAAATTTTGAACGTTATGTCTGTATGGTACAGGGGTGTTTATGATCAAGATTTAATCATGTATATGAATGAAAATTCACTTTATGCGTTATTTCAAGAAATTTGTTAGGTATTTTCAATTTAAAAATGACAAAAAATGTAATTTGCTCGGTATTTATTAATTTCCTTATTTACGTATTTATTTTGTTTCAGGTATGTTCCTGACTTTTTGAGGCTGGATTGGAACACCCGAAGGTAAATTCCCCTATTTGTAGAGTACTTACATGTTAATTATCTTACATGATTGTTTTCATCATGGGTCTGACCTATTTTTCCACGCAACAAAAATCACTTCATCTATTAGTGAAGTATGTGTAAAAGTAAAAGCATAGAAAAAAAACAACTATAGAACCTCCTTAGTCAATGGTAAAAGTTTTAATTTTTTTGTCTTGAAGCGGTGTAACGTTAATTGTGCATTATATATTCACTTCATACTTACGACATACATTCCCATTTCATCAAAGGGTCTTGTTACTCTGTTGCTCTTGTGGCACACAATCTGCATTGTCTTGAATCTGTCAAGTGCTCAATATTCATCTTCAAATAAGACTTCGCATTGACACTTGCAAAATTCGAATTGCGTTTACAAGAAACGTAAGAGCATAATGTCGACAAAGGTATTAGAAAATATATTTACATTTAAATGACATTATACGAGCCGTAGCTTCCTCTACTGTTTTATATTTCTGCATTATTTTTCCCCTCAATGAGAAATTACTAATCTTCGTAGTATTTCCGATAAACGTAGGAGTATATCGGCATATTTTGACAAATCTCGCGTTTGAGAGGGAAATTACTAACTGAAAATGCATATTTCACCAGAAATTCCATTGAACTCAGTTATTTGCAAAACTGGTTGAAAACAAAGTCATGTCAAGAATGATTTTATTTACGACGTACTTCGAAGCCTTTTTTGTGGCGCCATTTCCAATTCTCTTTCGATTCAAGATGAAAATATCCTAGCAATTCCGGCATTGCATACGCAAATCACGCTTACATACAACGCAATTGGGCGATGTTTATCAGCGCAGTGAATCTGGAACCATCGGCTTCATGCACTTCGCCGCCTCTGGAAGCAGCTCCCTCTAGTACAGGGGTGCGCAAAGGGCAGAAGCCCATGCGGATTTGCGTGGTTCACAATGTCATGTATTTCTTTCAATGGGAATTCGCGAACAGGCGACCAGCTTACACAGAAGAAAAGCGTTAGTGAACTCAAGCATGGGAAGAGACTACCACAAAACGCTATTAAATTAATATCAGTTCTTGATTAAATATTGCAGTAAATATAAAAGAATTAATTAATAATTCAGTGTCATTGATTGAAATTGTTTTAGATAAATATGTATGTCTGTATATTCTTATTTTGTCGACACATCTAAGTGTTATGTAGTACCAGCAGAATCCTGTAATATCGTCTCCTTTCCATACTCAAGTAATCTCTGTATTTCATTACTTTTAAGTGACATTCAAAATTTATGTTAAGATCTTGAGATGGTATTTTCTATCGGAATGATATTTGTAAACATAGAGGATAATTTAATTTTATATTCTGATTCTTTTCTATTTTACTATGAAAGAAGTAAACTTTAAGACAATGTAGTGTCTATATTCTTTCTACTTTTTCTACCCCAGACAGTTACTACTGAAGTCGCAAATAAAGATATTTATTGAAGCTTAGAAATAAAAAAGTAAATGCCTTTGGAGGGAGAAGGAGTAAGTAGATCTTACTGTTAGTCAGGTACGCTAAAATAATATTAAAATTTTCCAATTATTTCCAATTAATCCATATCATCATATTCCATATCAATTACACACTAGTAAAAAATTACAAATCAGACGAATTGTAGAACATGAAACAAACAATGAAGGCGTGCGTGATTACTGAATGCTGAGTACACGATTTGAAATTATTATGCATGACGTATTTGAAAAAGTGAAGAAATGAAATCTTAGAACCTTCTCGCATTAAACACCGATGCAATGAATTATTGAACATACTACATTTGACTTTGGGTTACTTATGTACTAGTAAAATGTGCAATTGAACCCCGTGAAGGCTTCTGTGCCAGAGAGCTCCGCCCGTGTGAGAGCTCTTCGCACCCCTGCGCTACCGCCCCCCCACCCCACCCCGGCCGCCACGCCACTCTACGTGATTTGTGTGCATTCCGACTGTGCTGCTCCCGGTGGCGATGGAGCGAACTCGCTGCTTCCGCAGAGGCGCGCCCGTGCGTCCGCTGGCAAAATGATGAGCTTTCATCAGATCGTGGATGGGACTGATTGGGTTCTTCCGTTCTGTCGGAACGATTTTACAACTAGCGAGGGGAAACATTCCGTTTTAAAAAATAAACACACCCGGATGTGCGGATTGCTAACGGAGCATTATTCACGACGGCGTCGCAGTTGCGATGGGCGCCTGCGCGACCCGGAGACCTTGACCGCCAAGGAATGAAACGACGCGCGTGTTGCCGACCTTGAGGGCCACTGGCGTTGGGCTGCATTATGCGAAGAATTTATTGTAACGATATGACTTAACTGCTATTGGGTTGGATTGCATTGCATGATTAATCGAGACCTTGTGGGAATGCGCAATCCTGTGGATGTAACTGCTACACTTTTTCTTTCTGACTACTCTTCCACATCATTTGTGAGGCTTAGTTAAATGATTCGAATAGTAGCGAATGCGAGGCGAACTGAGGAGGATTTTTTGTGAACAGTTGTCGTTAACATGCCAAACACATTTAGAAAAAAATCGTTATTAAATCATTATATATTTACATTACATTTCCGCTACCTTGTTTTAAAAATTACGTATCTTCGTAATTTGCTCACAAGAAACAAAAACGAAGTAATATTGACTTTTTTCTACAAATCAACAATTTTGAAAGGCAATTCACATTCTTACACACAGTCATTAAAGTGATTGAATTTCGATTAAAAACTAGAGTAATTAAAGAAGTATCCAACTACAGAAATTGTTTAATATTGTCATTATATAAGAGTATTATCTTGGAAACATAAGAGAGCAATTGGTCAGGGTATTCAAAAGATACTTCATAATATTATGAATTACAAATTATTTTATGTATGTTTACCGTCTCTTTGTACAATTTTTAATTAAAAAAGATATATTATGCAATATTGTGCTGCCTGAACTCAAATCACGTAACTGATATTTTCTACGATTTTTGCTTTCATGCATGTATAGTGAAGATAAAGTACATATTGTAATAGTGTAACGAAAAACAGCGATATTTCGACAGAAAAAACTGCCATTTAAGGTGTCTTATACTCCTTAACGCAAAAAAATTATACTTCTTGTTCCTGTATTTAGCAAATATCTTTCTTTGATACGTTGTATAGTCAAAATTCACGTTCAGTCGGTCCTTGATAACGAAAAATTGGTTGACCGCCAAGCTTCCGACCATCTGTCCGTCCATTAACCTGTGTACATCTGTTTCTAAACTATTGGTAGGATTTTCATCAAAACTGATATTCCGTGATTGATCTGGTAGATGTCGTGGCCCCTTGAATTTGATACGGATTTTTCAGTTTTTAGAAGTACTTTACATGAAGCCTTAAATACATTTTAAAATTTTTCTCAAAGCGGACTAATTAAAAAAAAAAAGTTCGTTGAATAGAGGAAAGTGCGTTCATTCAAATGAGATAGATCCAGTTTTCGTTGAACTCTCTGAATTTTGAAAAATTACAAAAGTTACAAATAATGCGAGAAAGTATGTGTTGTAGAACTAGTAGTTCATAATGTTCAATTAATTCTTTGTTTTTTATGAAATAGCAGTGCGATACTCAGAAGTCCGCACACATCTCTGCATGCTTTTCATTACGGGAACGGGGAGGACTCGAGGCGAAATCCTATTTAGCCGTGACACAGCGTTACAACAGGGTCGAACGATTGTTCTCGTTTTGTATGGCGATGTATAATGTACGATTGATTCACTCATAATTCAGCGGCTCGAGAAGAAAACTCTTGTATTCATTTGCAATTTGTAATCAAACGGCGGTATTTGTGTCTTCTGTCGCACTGTAATGAAATGGAGCTCGTTCGGTTTCATAATTGGGGCGTCTGATTGCGCTTCTATAAATACATCCCGGATGCTTTCCATATTTATTTGGAGTGTTTGATAAATGCGTAATAAGTCTTCCAATAACGAGAAAAGCGTCATGCGCCGGACCACGGGCAGGAATCTCCCAACACGATAAACAGTATCCCGTGCATGGCATTACCACCAAACCGAGAGTGAATGCAACCCACTATAAAAACAGACGGGCGCGCGCGAGGGCGTTTTTCATGCAGATGCGTGGCGTTAGCGCGAACTTCGCGGCCGCGGCGTGTAAGCCAAACTGTGGGACGCGGGTGCGTAGTTGCGCGGTTGGGAGGCCAAAGTGAGGTGGTGACGCCTTGGCCGATGTGGCCCCGCTACACCTCCTTCAGCCCGGGCGACGGCTCGCCCTTCTACGCGCTCTCTACCCTCTAGGCTCTGCGCGCAGCCAGTCGAGCTGCGGCCACGCCCTTGCATTCCCTGCTCCCTAGAATGGACACTTGCAAATATTTGCATTCAGTTTTGCTAGCTTCATTTTCAAATTTCATTGGTTTCACAATGTTACTTTACCGGCTGAAATAGATTAATTTTTCAATTGACTTTCCACCACCGTTCATATCGTTTGCTCTTTCTTGGAGTTTTTTTTTATGATTGCCACAAAGAAATTACCAAACTTTGACGGACAGTTCTCATTAGTGATTTTTTTAAATTGGTTATTTAAGGTCGCATCAACATCTAGGTCATTAGCGACCACTATTGGTGTTAACGGTAACTATGAAGATGAAACGATATGGTGATGATAAGGGATGAAAGGACGAACGTAAATACAACCATGCCCAAGGCGGGACTCGAACCCGCGACCCTTCCGTTCGAGATCACTACGACACTACTGCCTTAGCTGTCTCGGCCACCGGGCCGACTGAAATTTATTCTACAGATTTGCTCACCGTGTGCATTTTTAAGCGCCCGGAACTAGGATTATCGTGGAAGAGAGTCGTCCTCCCTCGCGCAGATCGAGCAGGGTTCGTGCTTGTGCAGCAAGCTGTGCATCGTCGTCCTCGAGTGCTGTCTGCGGGTGTGGGTCGCGTCCACCCTTCCACCCACGCCCGCTTCCCGCGACCTGGAGCCCCGCGGGCCAGCCTCCCTGCCTCCCTCCCTCCCCCCCGCCGCCCACCGCCCACCTCCCACCTCCCTTCCACGGTCCGCTTCCCACCCCCACCCCCAGCCGCCCCTCCCTCGCAGGCACACGTATCGACCCGCCGGCGCCGGCGCCTAACAGCGTCGCCCAATTACGGCAACGCGATTACCGCCGGCGGCGGCGGCCGGCGGGGCGGGGCGGGGCGGGGAGGGGCGGCGGCGGGGCGGGACGGGGCGGGGCGGAGCGGGGCGGAGCGGGGCGGAGCGGGGCGGAGCGGGGCGGAGCGGGGCGGAGTGGGGCGGAGCGGGGCGGGGCGAAGCGGAGCGGGGCGGGGCGGAGCGGGGCGGGACGGGACGGGGCGGAGCGGAACGGGGCGGAGCGGGGCGGAGCGGGGCGGAGCGGAGCGGGGCGAAGCGGAGCGGAGCGGAGCGTTTGTTCGGACTTTTGTAATGCGCGCGGATTAATAAAGCGGCCCAGGCTGCGCGCCCTCGCCGACTCGTCTCCCGCTGCATCTCACCCTCCGCTGCTTGTTAGGAGCAGTCGCCTTTCATCTATTCGTTTTCAGTTTGGTATAATTCAGATATTGTGATGAACACTGAATGCTTTGGGAATATTTTATAGCACTCTTCTCTAATGTTTCTTTGGTTTTATTGTTCTTCCGTAACTTTCCGTGGTGTTCGAAAATACTGGGCGCTTATTCTTTTATTTATTATGTGATTCAAGACCACAGCTTACTTCTGCATTGTTCTAAACGTTCTTATTTGTAAGCATGAAGAACTATATGCAGACACGTACTACGTAAGTAAAACCAGTGACATGTAAGATAATTTTAGTCGTTTACTCTATTTTTTCGTCCCATGAAAATTATTCATAACTTGAAATCTTTAAGCTTCCTCGACATTGTTATTTCTCACTCAGTGTGCTTCTTTTTTTTCCACGATCTCTCTCCCCCTGATTCTCCCTGCCCGTGGTTCGTCGCCCCTTGACCGTCATCACAAACCACAGTTGCACCGCACTACATCTCTCTGCGTGGAACAATAGGCGCACCTCGAGTGTTTGGGGATAGATGGAGAGACGGACGATGCGAGGCCCATATTCATGCGTGTGTACAAAGGTTATGCGGGCGCAGCTCGATTGTATTCGCATGATATACGTATGTCTGTACGTAATACGTCTGCGTGTTTTTGTACTACGTGTGTACCGTGCACATGAAGCTGAAATGGATGTGTGCATACGGTCGTGCATAGTACGAGAAATATGGCGAGATTTAGACCGCTCGTTTAGTTTCCTGAAAAAAGTAACTTTAACGTGAGAAATATGCAAAACTACTCAGTTTATCTACAAACAGACGAAAAATTACGATGCACCGCGTTCAATAGAACATAGGTGTTGATGCGCTACATGGTAAAAATGAGGCTCAAAAAACGAATACATGTTTTTTCAATGAGCATTATTCCAGTGGGGAATCTTTTTCAAATGCGGGGCCTCCTGTGATAATCGGCAGTGACATACAGATCGTTTATCTTCCATCAACTGCCTCCTGGAACACTTGAAGAGAAGTGATTTCATTGACAGTTTCCGCTGCGGGGAAGGTCTCGAAACACGTTTCCGTTTCCGCTCAGGTAGCAGCTTCCTCCGCCTCGAAAACACATTTCTGTGGGGACAATTTCATTGATCTCTTATGGCGTCAGGTTGTGAGGATGGATGGGTTCCGCATTTGTCACTCTCAGAGTAAACAAACTAATTTTTCTTTCTTCAATCATTGAGACGAATATTTTGCTTCTTGAATCAATAAATTTTATGAGTAGCTGGATTGAAAGTAACGATCATATGGAAAATAATTAATTACATCTTGTCATTTCTCGATCTTAAAGGAAAATAATAAATTGTTTGCCGTGAGATTAAATTAAGAGTATCATTTGAATTAGTTGTATCTTGGTTATGAGATGCGATGTTTTCAGTTCCATTGCTTAAAGTATAGTATGAAATATATGAAATATATGAAAAATATGAAAAAGTATGAAATATTTACGAGATATTGTACGCTTTATACGAGACCTGTTGGCATAAGTCATATTTTATTATAAGTATGAGGAATTTGAATTTGTACTGTTATGCTAAAAAAAGATACATGTTAACGATAAGATAATGATCAGCAAAAAATGGAAAGCAAAAATGATCAACTATAGAAGTCTAACCAAGACTATTTCTGTGGGGGAAGGCTATATTAAGTATTGTGTCCAAACGAATGCCAAATTTAAAATTTGTTTTATTTCTTGCATAGTTATTGATAGCGTAAAAGATGGAGGCACAGAATGAATTTCGTTACTGTAAAAAAATGAGTGAATAAGTGTGAACTGTTTTTGTGAATAAGTGCAAATGATTTTAAAGGAGTAGGTTCCGAAGACCTATGATTACTTTCCCCTCCCTGGATGCGCTTTTGTCAACGATATAAACATAAGATTTAAAATTTGCTTTTGCTTTAAAAAGATCAATAGTGTTTCTTTGAAGTAGATATATTGATGGTTTGCATGGTTTCACTCTTTTGCGAACCTTCACATTTTATGTATATCATGTGACTGTTCGAAATTGCAAAAAAAAGAACTGATCGTGGATTTTTTGATTGATTGATTTTTTCATGTTTCCGGGCGCGTCAACTACTGTGGTCATTAGTCCGTTAGTGTAGTGCATGTGTTTTTCTCGGGAGATGGCTATGATCTTTCCCAGCTGGATGGCGAGATCCAGCGCCGACCTACCGTCGGCTAACGGGGTTTCCAGGGGGAAATCAATCCTCTCCCACCAGCGGGGCACCGCCCCAGCCGGGACAAGCTCTAAGCTCCCGACCAGTCTCCCGGAATATGTGGTAGTATAGTGCATGTTAGTGTAAGTGTGTGTAAGGGGAGAGGATAGGACAAGGAAGAGGAAGGAATGATTTCGCCTGGTGTTGATCGGAGAAACCACAGAAAACTACCGATCAGAGCAGCCGGCCGCTAGAATTCTCCTCCAGACAGCGACTGAATTCGACCTAGCTGAGAAGCTAGTGTCGAAAATCCTGCCGCCGTGGGGAGTGGGAACCTAGGACCTTCCGGTCAGAGGCGCTGCAGTGACATCAGTTGATGCTCTGAGCTACCGCTCCCGGTCTGATCGTGGAGGACCACGTGAATGACGTTGAGGAGTCTTGCGCAAGTGTGGAGTAGTTGTGGAAAGGATTGTGCTCGTGGGTTACGCAGCGTGAGGCCTCCGAACGTGACTCCTCCGCCTGGCCCCGCGAGGGTCGAGTGGCGCCGCGCCGTAACGACCACCGCACGGCGGGGGCGGAGGGCGGGCGACGCCCCCTTAGGCGCGCCTGAGCTTCTGTTATTTGGCCTCTTGAGTGTGTCTTCCCCGCCCCCTCCCGCCACCCGCCACCCGCTTTTCCAATTTCCGCGCCCGCCAGGGCCACGTCGCCTCTTCGCACCCCCGCCCGCCGCCCGGAGCTCTCGACCTCTTCGCCCACGCCCTCTCCGCCCCCGCCCACGCAGTCTCTTCGCCGCTCGCGGAAAAGTTCCTCTCCGGCTTCCGTGGAGGTCGCCCCCCAGGACGCGTTGCAATGCACCGTGCATGAATTATGTGTCATTACAGCAAAAAAACGATGATTCCAGTCAATTTAAATGTATTCGTAGCGGACGTTTCGACCTAAATTGTAAGGCCCTCTTCAGTGTCTGAAAGGTCAAATCAACCAGTCAGTTACAATCATTACATACGAGTATTACATGAATATTATCAGTATAAAACAAAACACAAAGACCTCAGAAATTTACAGGTATCACGTCCGTGTAGCTCAAGTGGTCTCATATGGTATGCGAAAAAATGGTCAACTATTGTCCGTCGACGTGGAATTGTTGAAATGTGAAGTCTTAGAAGAACATGAAACAAAAATATATGTGATCATTTGAACAATGTATGTGCTTTGACTTCCGCCTCACATTATCGACCCTCATCGATCGCATCATTTCTGCATAGTGTTACACCGTAAACAAATTTAGGGGAGCTTGTGGAGCCAAATTTTGCTCGGAGATTTCATTTACTTTGTGTGTCGATTGAAAATGTCGGCGTCACAACTTGTGTTCAAATTCAAACGTTCGTTCTGCGTGCCTGGGATTCGTTCCGAAGAGAATTGCGTATCCGTACTAAATGTTGCTTGTCATTTTCTTTCCTTCTTTAGTCTAAGTTTGCTGTAGAAGGAAAAAAAATCGAGGCCATTTCGCATATTGCTGCCTGTTTTTGCGCGTGTCGAAAGCCGAACCAATGACCAGTTGAAGCAGGACAACGAACGTTTGGCCTCTTGTTTACTCAGCGTTCACGGATGAGCGGGCGTCTTTGTCCTTGCCGTCCCCGCCCCCGCGGCGCGCCGTCCAGCCAGCGCAGTGCAGCGGGTGATGTTGTTTGGGACTCCGTGACAAATAACCTAGATCTGCCTGTACGCGATCGAACAAGCCGACCACTTCCTGTTGTTTCTTGTTTAAATCGAACAGTGTTCCCCTTATTACACCCCAAATACTGTAGCACGTGCCCTTGAATACTTTAAAGATCGCATTTAAGGTGTTTCGTCAAACATTCCTTTCTTTTCTGTCCCTCACAACCTTACATGGTTTATTCACAAAATCGAATGAGTTATTCATGCGTGTAATTGATTGATGATTACGGGCACGTCAGTTGCTAAGGTCATTAGTCCCGCGAGTGTAGTGTGCGTTTTTATTGAGGGCGGTGCCAATGATCTTCCGCTAGCTGGGGAGATCCGGGGCCGACCTACAGTCGACATTGGGGCATTTTCCCCAATCAGGTATCTCCTACCAGCGTGCCACCGCCCCAGCCGGCACAAGCTCTAAGCTCTCAACAAGTGGGGTAGTGTAGTACGCGTGAATGTGTGAGTAAGTAAGGGGTTGCGGGCGGTCCGTGGCCCGTTTGTTCGGGTACTGCTCCGGCATTTTCTGGTGTTGATCGGAGAAACCACGGAAAACTACCGATCGGAGCAGCCCGCCGCTAGAATTCGTCCCCACCCAGCGACTGAATTCGACCTAGCTGACAAGCTAGTGTCGAAAATCCTGCCACCGTTGGGACACGAACGCTGGGACTCGCATGGAACTCGCATCAGTTGATGCCCTGAGCCACCTTCGGCAGTGTGCGAGTGGTTCATAAAAACGCGAATTTGATATGTATATGTAGTTACTGACGGAAAATTTAAATAGTGAGCGTCCTATTTTAATTTACGTAAATCAAAATCGGGAATTTTGCTGCGTGTTTTAACCTATACAGTTACATTCCCCTTGTGGGATCATAAAAATGAAACCAAGCCTGGTTAGAACAGCTACACTGAATTCTGTCCCGGGTGGCGCGTCAATACAAATTCACTACTGAAACGGAAATGAAAATCCATTCCCCCTCCACCGCGAATCGGGAGCGCTTGAGCGAGATGTGAGAGGGTTACGAGCTCGCTCGCCACTGGCGCTGTGAGTGAAACGAGAGGGGGAGTCGCCATTGGTGCAGCAACGTCCCTGGTTTCGCCGTACGTCGTACTCTACGAATAAAACCGTGTGCAGCTCTGTCTGTGTTGCGTAGTGTGAGTTCCGGCGACTACGGCAAACGACTTTCTAATAACCTGTGAAGTTGTTAGACTTTTTGCGCTCTCGAGTACGTTACGAAGGAGATTGTCACCTTCTGTACATGCTGTTGCATTTAGTACTAAGTAGTGAGCATTTTGTTAGCATTAAAAAGAGCTAGCTCACAAATAAATAAGCTTTTGTACTTCATTTAGAAGGGATGCCCAAATGCGCGTCACTGTCGTGCACAGTGTTTGTGATGCGGCGACGAGCACAATTGAGGTGTGTCTAAGTTTTACCTTTTGTGGGGAGGAAAGAAGGGTAGGCCTAAGAATGAAGCTCACCTGAAAGGTGTTTGTCCGGAAGTTGACAGGCCAGACGTTCGTAAAGGTAACAAAAGACTGCCGAACCCCAGGTTTCTATGACAAACATGGGTATGCGAAAACGAGAGTATAAAAGAAATAAATTGCCAGAATGGCACACCAAAAGAGAAAATAAATTCTTAAAGTAATGCAGTCGCATAGCACAAATGAGATTGCAAAACAACCTCTGATGAGAAAAGGGAGGAGAATGTACTAAAGAAGGTGGCGCATGAGCGCGGGAGCAGAAAATTAGCTTTGCTTTCCGAGAGAAATGCAACAGCACATAAGAAAGAGAAGGCGCAGCAAATAGGTATTACATTTAGCAAATGAAAAAAGAGAGAATGATGGAAATTACGAATGCAACAGAATAGGGAATTGTAGCTGCAACAAAGTGAAATTAATTCCAAGGGATGCATCTGTTGAGGCTGGGGGGGGGGGGCTTAGATGGAGGGGGAGGAGAGGGCCTGCGGGGCGCACATCCAATGACTTTTATATCAGCATGTCGATGAGAAGTAACGAATGATAACAAACGGACCACGGACTGCGCCCGATCTTTCCTTCCTCTTCTTTGTCCTATTCTCATCTCTTACACACACACACTAACATGCACTACACCACCACACATGCCGGGACCGGTCGTGAGCTTGTTCCGCCTAGGGCGGTGCCTCGCTGGTGAGAGATACTTGGTTGGGGATAACCCCGCAAGCTAACGGGTACGTAGCACTGGATCCAGCAAGGGAAGATCACCGCCACCTCTCTCGATAAAACAACATGCACTACACCGCGGGACTAATAACCTTAGCAGTTGACGCGCCCAGAATCGCTAATCAATCAAACGGTAAACATTTAAGTGGATGTAATTTTTTAGAAACATATAGCTCTCTGCTTTTCTCAGTGTCATTATTTTACAGTCATTATGGTTTCCGTACTCTGTTGTAAGGCAGGGGGGCGTAACGTTGTAAATCAGCTGGTTTGTATTAAGATACTCCTTGGCTGTCGCAATGTAAACCAACACGACTCGAATATCATGCTGACTCAATGCATTCTCGCGCAATACCGCGGTCGCTCACATGCAGCCAATATCAGATCGCGGGGGGGGGGTGCGGGGGAGGCGCAAGGCGCGCCGTGTGAGGGGAGTGCGGGGCGAGGGGCGGGGCGCGGTATCCCCGGAGGAGCGCTGGGGCGGGCGCTTGGGGTAATCGGGCGCGGCAATTGGCCTCATTATCAGCCGCGGCCCTCTTGGAGGCGCTCGAGCGAACGAGGGAACCGTCTTTAAGAGAAGGGGTGGCCAAAACAAAATGTGTATTTTGCTCTTCCAAAAATTGTAGGAACACCAGCTGTAGTACTCAGCAATTTCAAAATTCTCTAGTGCATCCACTGATGTCACTGCAGCGCCTCTGACCGGGAGGTCCTAGGTTCCCACTCCCCACGGCGGCAGGATTTTCGACGCTAGTTTTCCAGCTAGGTCGAATTCAGTCGCTGTCTGGAGGAGAATTCTAGCGGTCGGCTGCTCTGATTGGTTTCTCCGATCAACACCAGGCGAATGCCGGAGCAGTACCCTACCAAACGGGCCACGGACCGCGCGCCATCTGTCTTTCCCATTCCTTGTCCTATCCTCTCCCCTTACACACACACTTACACTAACATGCACTACACTACCACATATTCCGGGAGACCGGTCGGGAGCTTAGAGCTTGTCCCGGCAGGGGCGTTGCCCCGCTGGTGGGAGAGTCCTGGTTAGGGGGAAACCCCACTAGGCGACGGTAGGTCGGGAGTAATGACCCGAGCAGTTGACGCGCCCGGAAACACGAACAAATCAATCTATCAATCAAAATTCTCTTAGTCGTGTTCCCCTGTTTTTAAAACGACTTCTCATTAGCAGTTTTATAGCTGCACTCTTAATGAGGATATTACTAAAACGATTTGATCTAATTATGTTTTCCACAACACCTTAAATTGTTGATGCATTAGAAACTCTAGCATTTGATAGCCGTGCTGCTGTTCTGCGCGCCGCACCTGACCCAGGTGGAGGTGGCGGCGACCGGCACTCGCGCTGCAAGTACTCGCCGGCTGAAGTTGCTCTTGTTGGGGAGTTGGCTCGGTCATTCGTCTTCCAACTCTCAAGCGGCCTACGGTCGGAGTTTAGCGCAGTGCACTCTTTAGCCAGGATACAAACTTTTGATATACGCGGGTTACTGTGCTATATTTCATCGCACAAGAAAGATTTTTTTTTATTTAGAGGAAGTTGCGAGAAGTGAATACATGGAGGGTACAGAATTAATATTCCCTTAATTGTAAGTGGTACGGTGTACATCTCTTATCAGTGAGTTGTAATCAATGTTACACTTTCCAAATATTTTCAAATCTGCTTCTACATCGTAAAAGTAAATTATTTGTATAGCAGTGTTTGAAAGCATCAAACTGATAAATTAATATTGTATGAACTAGTGATTTTCTCAAGCATTTGTATTCATATTTCAGAGGGGAGTTTTCCGTAAGTGACTGCTAGTTACGAAGAGTCCGGCTCCAAATTATTCGACGCCAAATTTTCCTGAAAATGAGATAATCCTACTAGCATTGTCACGTTTTCGCTTTTTGCATTGAGTTAAGCATCGTGATACTGGCGTAACAAATGACCCAGTACTACGAAAACATTTTTTCCCCTCTGAGATGTGAAACATCGGATTGAAACCTTGATATTCTTATTTCTCAGAATCACTTCAGTGTCGCTTACGGCTAGCTACAACCAAACCCTTCATGTATAATTAGGGCACTGATGAACATGACACGCACAGTAAGAAAAATACAGTACATTCTTCCTGATTAAATGAATAAGTTGAATAAGATTGTAAATAACAGTCACATTGAGGAACCATCATCTAAGATACTCTTTGAAATCTTAATGAGTACACTGCAGAAATTTTTTAATAACTGTCTAGCGCGTTTTCCGTAACCTCTAGATGCTGGATCTCCAAAGGCGTAACGAGAATACGAAGTGGGTGGGTGGGGGAGGTTTTGAATCGACCACGAGGCGAGCGCTGCAGCGACGCTAGTGGCGGCGCGGCGCGGCGCTTCGCTGCGCAAAAACTAAGCTAATTGCATCCCCGGCCGCCCGCAACCCCCCTCCCCCCAGCCGCGCTGGCCTTCCCCCCCCCCCCCCCCCGAACTGTAGCCGTCGCCTCCGAAGGCCGCCGCCAGCCCAATCACGACGCGTCTGCCGCGCGTTCATTAAATTCCGCCGCCGATTCCATTGAGCGTTAATTGTGAATATGTAGATGGCGTCGGTGAAAGCCGGCCGAGCGCGGGGGCGAAGGCGACGCCGCGATGAAATTGTTACGCGGCGCGACGGCGCTCGAAGGCTGCGGCGGCAGCGACAGTTTTATGGGAATGAACAGAGAGCGGCCAGCGGACGGAAGGCGACGTTCGTTTGATCGTAATTTGTTTTTGCGAAGGCCGGGCGACGCGCTTTGCGCGGTCAAGCTGTCGTCACCGCCCCCTCGACGTGTCCTCGCGCCGCGACATCTTCCCTCTCTCGGTGGCTGCGTTCGCTGAATCTCCTCATCTGCGCCTGTTCCTCGTTTGGCTGCGGTGTCGCGTCGCGCGCTTTCAAAGGCGCGCTCCCCCGCGCCGCTGCCATTGTCCGGTGGCGGCTTTGTGCTCGGGAGAGGGCGGCTGGTCCACGGGCCCGCTCTTCGCTTTGCATGCGACACCGGCTGGACGCGCTCTTGACCTACTTGCAGTTGGGCAGGGCCATTGTTGTCTTATTTCCAGTTTAATGGTGCATTATCTTTTCGAATCGCTCAAGAAAATGAGTTGTCTTTTATGTTATGGACATATTCTTTCCTTTTTTTAAAGAAATCAACCCGATAGCTTTCTCACAAAAGGCTCACTCCAAGAAACATGTCCGAAAAGCGACACAAGTGTTCTTTTTTTTCTTCAACGGTTATGGAATACTGCAATCAACTGCTATTCACTGAATTATTTTTATTTGTGTACAAGTATTGTGTTTGTCATCTATTTGAATTTGCACACATTTGCTATTCAGAAAACTGACGTCATAATTATGTATACATTTTTCGCTCACTTTCTCTTCCTAAATGAAAGGATGCAGTTTCTATTTCTGAGCGAAAATAGGTTGATAATACGTGTTATAATGAGATCACCCTCTGTGTAATACAAATTCCCCGCGTCTTGTTCCTCATCGAGTCACCTCGTCGATGGGAGCGATTCATAATTCATGCCGCCGAGTCTTGCCCTGGCCGTGGGCGTCAGCGCCGCCGTCTGGACTCGTCGTGACAGCCGTCGCCGGCGGCGGGGTGGGCGTGCCGGCGGCGTGCGAGGGAGTGGACGTCGTGCGTATGGATGACACGAGGGCGGGCGGGCGCTGTCGCCGCCACGCGATTCGCGAGGGTGAGGACCAGGCCGAGAAGCCGCTGCCGCTCATGAATTTCATGAGGCGACGAGCGACGGCGTTCTTGCGTCGGACGCGCCGTCCCCGCCGCCCCCGCCCCCGCCCCCGCCCCCGCCGCCGCACCCGCCCCCCCGCCGCCCCCCGCCGCCCCCCGCCGCCCCCCGCCGCCCCCCGCCGCCCCCCGCCGCCCCCCGCCGCCGCTTCCGCCGCCGCCCCCGCCGCCCCCGCCGCCGCCCCCGTCGCCGCCCCCGTCGCCGCCGCCCCCGCCGCCCCCGTCGCCCCCGCCGCCCCCGCCGCCCCCGTCGCCCCCGTCGCCCCCGTCGCCCCCGTCGCCCCCGTCGCCCCCGTCGCCCCCGTCGCCCCCGTCGCCCCCGTCGCCCCCGTCGCCCCCGTCGCCCCCGTCGCCCCCGTCGCCCCCGTCGCCCCCCTCGCCCCCGTCGCCCCCGTCGCCCCCGTCGCCCCCGTCGCCCCCGTCGCCCCCGTCGCCCCCGTCGCCCCCGTCGCCCCCGTCGCCCCCGTCGCCCCCGTCGCCCCCGTCGCCCCCGTCGCCCCCGTCGCCCCCGTCGCCCCCGTCGCCCGCGTCGGCGTCTCCGCTCCAGACCTGTCGCGTCCCATGTCCACCGCCGGGTTCGCACAACGAAACACAGGGAAGCTGTCGTATTAATGGTTCATTCTGCTGTTTCGAACGTTGGTTACGTTCTTGTTCAGATATATATGTGTTTGCATATAAGTATATATATATATATATATATATATATATATATATATATATATATATATATATATATATTATAATCCTCCAATTTTAGAAAAAAATATATTGATTTGAAGAACGTCCATGCTACCAAATTTTGTGATAATTGATTCACTGTATCTAGCGTAAATTTTAAGTAATTTTACTAACATCCAACATTATGTGTTAAAGTAAGTTAACATGCTGTAACTTAATGGTTTCTGTAATTCATCGTTTATATTAAATGACATGATTCATTCCAATGCATAACTATCACATGAGAAAGAACGCTTTAACATTTCTGGCGATTTTCTAATTACAGAATACTCAAAATATCACATTTAAACACATTAGAGTTTCGTTTCCAATATAATCACCCACGGCACCTACTTTGGGAGGAATACGTCCATAAATTCACATTTTGCTTCGTACTGGTAGCGCTTTATATGCATAAAAGCATATAAAGCACTACCAGCATAAATAGCACAACGTTTTACTCTTTACTTAACTAAAATGTCTTTCTGATCAGTGCGCTTTTGCCTCACGATGGCTATAATTTGGATGTAGTGGCTCATTGACCCAGTGGAGATATTTGAAACCCAAAGCCTGGTTCCTGGCCTACGGTCATGCCATATGGCACTTAAACGCGATGCAGCTCAGAGCGGATTATATAGCGACTATCGGACACCATATTGAACGTAGCCAACAAATGTTCATTTAATAACAGTGGCTTTACCTTGATGATGCTGGAGCACTAGATTACATATTATACACATAATTTTCGCTTGATCAAAGAGTCACTTTCGCGCCATTATCTGCGTGGCTGAAAAGCGATATTCAACTGAATGAGATGAGCATGGCTTTTGGATTACACTAGAAACTACTCTGACAGTGAATTATCTGCTGGAGGATTTGGTTTCACATGCAAGTCGTAGATTCTATTAAGATATGAATTTAGTATGATGTTAGTGTTTATTTTTTCGAATATCATTATCATTAATAATGATAATAATAATAATAATAATATAAATAGTAAACGACTTAATAAATCTGTACTAGCTATGGCAACTTTTACTAATGATCGTCCCCAAATACTCTTTGTACACGAGATAAATGATGGTTTTGCTGATGCCGAAGAATAGCGTATTTTGGTGAAAACGATGCGATAAAGTTTTTCTCTGTTTAGCAACGTGTGGTTGTAGTTACGTGGTAAATGGTAGAATGGAGGATTGTCAAGTGAAAAATCTCAATCACTGATCACTGATTTTTTTCTAATGGCTTACGAAAACTCCGAGTGCTGAGAATCTGATGCTTTGAGGGGAAAGAATTTGAAAACTCTGTTTTCCAAATCCTAGCTAAGCGAGAATGATGCATCTCCTACTACGTGGGTTACGCCGTGGGTTGCATCAGCGGCGCGTATCGCGAGCGTCCTCTGGAGCCGAGGGGCGGGGCGGAGGGCGCTAAGCGAGAATCATGCATCTCCTACTACGTGGGTTACGCCGTGGGTTGCATCAGCGGCGCGTATCGCGAGCGTCCTCTGAGCCGAGGGGCGGGGGGGGGCGCTAAGCGAGAATCATGCATCTCCTACTACGTGGGTTACGCCGTGGGTTGCATCAGCGGCCCGTATCGGGAGCGTGCTCTGGAGCCGGGGGGCGGGGGGGGGGGCGCCGCTGACGCACGCAGACCAGGAAGACGTTCCGTGACGCGCTGGCGCGAGCTTTCTTTAGAACGGCGATTGTGGGCGCTTGTTCGGGCGGCGCTGTAGGTCGCCGCCGCCGCCGCCCTCGCGCTGATTATAGCCGCGCTGGAGAGCAGCGGAGGGCGCCGGTGGCGGCGATAACAACCTACTTGTGCTCGCCGTCTGTGTCTCTTGCGAGCGGGGACTTCGCCAAGGCATCTATTCGTTCTGTGGATGCTGAAGGAGGGCGCTGTGCTGTGTTGAAATGCACTACCTACATATGTCACAAAGGGACAAAGCAGGTTTATCACGCGATTTTCCGTCAACTAGTATGTTGTAGTCGCGCCCAATTAAAAACAATGTAGTTCTGTAAGTCATTCTAAAAGTGTTTTGACATTTCCTGTGTTAGTGCATTATTCATTTTTCGGCCAAGAGCAGATTATGATCTTTCGAAATCAATTATATCACTATCAATTATATCTCACACTGGTTGAATCGGGCCTAAAACCTGGTCACAATTGCAAATGCCAGTGGATTTCCGTAAAAATAGGTTTCAAAAGGTTTTTTGAGGTCGCTGAATTTGAATATCATAATAAAATTTTAAGATTCAAAATGGTGGATCAACTCATTTAAAAATAAACAAAAGTGCATGATCGACCTTTACTTAATACTTCTTCTCCACATAGTAATAAACTTGAAAAAACCTAATTCCTTGTTACTACATGGCCCAAGATTCACAGAGAGGGACGGGTAATATAAATTCAACATTTAATATTGATAAAAATCATGAACTGACCCTAAGATTTCATCTAGCAAGTGCATACCTATTAAACGGAAGTCTGTCTTTAATAGTGCTATTTTATTACATAAATGACAGTATATGGTCATATCCTAACACTACGTACACCTAGAAGAGCATGTCTGTCGGCTCACTTTACGGAGGTAGAGCATCGAGATACTGGCGTTGCTTGGAGACGAACTGCCTTCTTTCCAAACTTCTATAAATCAGCGTTCTCTGCCAAGGTGAGATGTTTATCGGGCGAATCCTGTGTGTGACTTACATCTCCTCGATCTCCTCCCTGTGTCACACCCGTGTATCCGAGGGTGTGACCGGGAGCGGTAGCTCAGTGCATCAACTGATGTCACTGCAGCGCCTCTGACCGGGAGGTCCTAGGTTCCCACTCCCCACGGCGGCAAGATTTTCGACACTAGCTTTTCAGCTAGGTCGAATTCAGTCGCTGTCTGGAGGAGAATTCTAGCAGCCGGCTGCTCTGATCGGTAGTTTTCCGTGGTTTCTCCGATCAACACCAGGCGAATGCCGGAGCAGTACCCTACCAAACGGGCCACGGACCGCGCGCGATCTGTCCTTCCTCTTCCTTGTCCTATTACACACACCCTTACACTAACATGCACTACCCTACCACATATTCCGGGAGGCTGGTCGGGAGCTTAGAGCTCGTCCCGGCTGGGGCGGGGCCTTGCTGGTGGGAGAGTCCTGGTTAGGGGGAAACCCCACTAGCCGACGTTAGGTCGGCGCCGGATCTCGCCATCCAGCGGGGGAAGATCACCGCCATCTCCCGAGAAAAAACATGCACCACACTCACGGGACTAATGACCTAACCAGTTGACGTGCCCGGAAACAAGAAAAAATCAAATCAAATCAAACGGAGGGTGTGCCGATTTCGTCGCTTCATCTATCAGAGATCGCGCTCCTTGGAAGGTTCTCCTCCCTTGCTCGCTCTGAAGCGGCGACGTCTGTTGCCGCGCGACGGAGAGCGAGCGCGGGTCACTTGACCCCGCCCACCCGGCCGAGGCGCCCGGCACCCGCCCTCGTCATTGGGCGCGTGGCGGTGGCGCCGCACACTGGTTGAATCGGGCCTAAAGCCTGGTCACAATTGCATATGCACGTGGATTTGCGTAAAAATAGGTTTCAATAGCTTTTTGAGGTCGCTGAATTTGAATATCATGATGAAATTTCAATTCATTTAATTAATCAATCAACTCATTTAAAAATAAACAAAAGTGCATAAAAAATATATATATATATGGAATTCCGGAGATCATGTATATTTAATCATTCTAAAAATTTATATCCGTAATTTTGTTATTTAAAATAATTGTAAGAAGGAGAAATCGAAAAAATATACAGAGTAAATAATTCCCTGTGCTGTCGAATACACTTCCGGGATATCTAGTGTTAAATCGTACGATGTAGCATTGCAGTAAAGTGGATATAAAATAAGGTGCAGGTATGTGCAGCTAAATGTGTGTTATTCTGATTAAGGCTTCGTGATAAATAAAAAAAAATTGATTGAGGCAGGAATACGCAGGACAAAAAATATAATTCACAATATACATGACTAACATTGTTACGCTCCATAGGTTAGAATTCAGCCGTAACATACATTAAATATTTAGACACTTTTTGTAAAAAAAAATCTTAACTTATAGTCAGAAGAGTCTTCTATTCGGAAACTCGAAAAGAATCCCTAGAAAAATAATTTAAACACTTTTTTTTAATTTAACAAATTTAGTCGACAAGAAGCAATAAATTCGTGTGTTTCGAGCAACGGTAGCTTTATGAGATCGTGATGACGAGAAAAATGATTAAAATAATGTTCTGGAGCTATAGTGGTGTGCTCCAATGTCTTCCAAACGAGATTTGATAAGTCAGAGTCCCGAACGCGCACTTTGAATTTTTGCCATTATGGCCAGGGTTTTTGGCCCGACTAAAACCAGTGCGCGCCGGGCGAGGCGCCGGGCGAGGCGCTGGCCGTCGGCGGAGGCTTATTGCGCTGGGAGGCGGGGCGAACGCGCGGAGCAGATTGGCGAGGCGGCGGAGGCCAAGACGAAGGCGCACTGATCGATTTCCATCGCCAGCGAGACGCGGCTCGACGCCCAGGGCTCGACGCTGCCGTATAAATCCTGCCTCTCTTCCTCCCTCCCGCGCGTCCGCCGCGCCGGAAATCTCTGCTCTGCCTTCTCTTGGCGCCCCCTTGCCCGCACCTCCTCTGCTCGTCCGTCGTTCCTTAGCGTTGCCGTCTTCATGGACACACCTATCAGTTTGAGTGAACTATTTTAAACACTGCTCATCATTTCGAGTTCGTCGCCATAATAACCCAAAACTGATGGGGTATCTTGTTTAATCACTTTCACCCTCTGTATTGATATTTGACTGCGTTTATTTGCTCATGACTTCTTTCTCTGAAAATACCATTTTTTTTCTTGAACGACATTACACCTTGCATCTGTCGCCCACGCGATATTTTCTCAGTGGCCCTCTGGCTTCGTCCGCACGATCTCGCGCCGTGCCTCATCTCCGTGGCCGTCTCGCGTCCTCCGCCCTCCCTCTGCCCCGCCCCGCCCCCGGCTGCGCCTCGTGATATATCCAGCCGAGCTCATCCGCCGCCCGGCCGCCCCTGGGGACGAGCTGCCGGAGAGAGCAGGCGCCGGCCGGCCGACTGCTTCCGCGAATCCGAATTCATCTCTTTAAGGGCTTCTCCGATTTCGCCGCGCCGCGGATATTAACAGAGCCGTCGCGTCGGCGCGAGGGTTTCACCCATTTGTTCCAGCGCCCGACCGCTCGCTGTCTCCGGCGGCGAACAGATTGGAGGAGGAGGGATTTCCAATCACCGACCCTCGCCCGATTCGGGAGATCACTCGAGGCTCACAGTTGCAATCGATCGTTGCCGACGGAATGAGAGGTGGCCTCTGTTGTTATTGCAGACTGTTTAAGGAATTATTTTAATTCGCAGATTTTCTGTGGAGTTTTCATAGTGATGTGCAGTGATTTAAATGATCCAAAATGTTGGTATGTAGTTTTCATTTCTTTACTACTTCCTTTACTTTTTTCTCTTCTCTGCTTATTAATTAAAACCATAGAAGATTCTCTTTTACAATGGCTATCACTTTGTCACATATGTTTTGTAATTTATTTTCTGCGCACGAGTTTTCGGAGTTGTGCAGTCTTATATACATCAAGAAGATAAAGACACTAAAGCGTGTATAGTATCTTCGAAATGCAATACATCACAATTCCAGTTTATAGTCGATTTCAGAAGCACATTTATAAAATTACCCGTGTTTCAAATCACTGATGGAGATCATCTAATTTTAATTCGAAAGATATGTAGAAATATTTTTCATTTGGAAGGCGCAAATTGTCTTTTTTTATGATTTATTATGGCAATAAATCTTAAGTATGATTAGTCCAACAACTGAAGTGATTAACATGTAGAGAAACAATATTTTTACGGGAGAAAATTAATACTGAAGAGTGAATAGTAACATAGGTGCTTAGATATATAAATTAAATTTCCATTTAATACACGATTCATGCTATTTTTGCAATAAGAGAATTCAAACAGCCATTCCAGCCGCTACCATAGCCAAATTACGTCGTTGGTAAATGATATCCTGTTGAGTTGTTGCTCTGTTGTAATTTGCTTGCCTATGTGAAGTCCCCGTGGTGCTTTATCTGGAAAGTACGAGGGCTCGTAAAGTATCTCTCGCCAAGGACCAACTCGCCAACTTCTCCATCATCCTGAGCGACTGCTTCCCCACCCTGTGGCGGGCGCTCGCGGCTCCTCTCGCCTCGCGTGACTTCCCCTCCCCTCCCCTCCCCCCTCCCCGACCGCTCGCCCCCGCTGCCGTTCTTCCGACGCCCCAGCTGAGCTTTCGCGAGGGACTTCCCGGCTTCTCCGCTACGACGCCTTTGCCGTTGCTACCGCTTCTCATCTCTTATCCCAGCGCCCGGCTGAGCTTTGTCGACTCACCATCGCTTCACCGCCACGTCATTTTCGACTGTGAATTCCTGCATTTCCGTGTGCTCTACTCTGATCCTTTAAGTTCTATTTTCATTATTTATATCGAACACCTTCCGCACAACTTTCATCTTAGTTCTCCATTATGTCCTAGGAACAAACGTCACTCCTACACAATTCGGGCACCTTTTTCACTTTTCACTGAGGAATTTGAATCCAGTAATGTTTCATGAGTTTCATGACATTTTTCTTATTCTCAAGAACATCGTTCATACACATTGCTTCAGTGCTTTGTTTTTACTGTATGTCTTCCCGAATGCACTACTATTTTTTCGAACAAATGTAGCACTTAAAATGTGTAGTGATCTCGTTGGATGTGTAATTTGATCAGAAATGACTACTTTTCATCATGATCTAAATGTTTTTGCCTTGTAACCCCACTACAGCCTCTGTCATATTACCAGTCAACCATAACCGTAACCTTTCCTTTAAATGGACCTCATCGCGCCTTGTAAATGTTCCAGTCTCTATCTAGTCTCGGTGTTGAGTCCGCTATCAGTGCGTTTCCTTCCTGGGATGCATCTACCTACACTTCTCGCAGCTGCTTGACCTGCATCAACGCATTGCCCTCGGGCGCGCCCACCCGCGCTAGCAGCTGCTGCACGCCGCCGCCACAGAATCGACACTACACAGAAAGGGAAGTAGACGGCGGCTCCTTTGATCTTCAGTGAGCCACCACGCAGCGCGGACCACCATCTTGAGACTGTGCGAAGCTCAAACGCCATTTTCCAAGTTTTTTCTTCTGACTTTTTAACGGGTAGTGCTAATTGCACTGTTTATTATGACATAAAATTCATTTTGGTGTATTATATTGTTTTTTCTAAAATTAAACAAATGTAATTTTTTGAAATATCTCTCACGCTGTTAATATGGAAATTTCCAGCGATTTTTAAACACGGTTGCATTTCTGTGTTAAAGTGCTTTAAATGGCTTTAAATAAAATTTTCCGAAAACTCACAAAATATTCTGAGAAAAAGAACTTCAATTTCGCATTTTTAGTAACGCTAAAACAATATTTTCTTAAAAACGGGTCCAAATGTTTAATGGGAATTGTCATTTAGGACGAGATTTTACTCTTCTTTAATATTCTTAGAGTAATATTTTGGTTATACTATTAGGAAACAGAGAACTGGGAACATTTGAAAAAATGCACTTTGGGCGGAGATAGACGGCAGCTGGCTAGACTATGTGTCAAGTCCGATAAACTAGCCAAGGCGAAAGAAAATACAAAACTAATACGCGAAAGCATGTGCCTTTCTGTAGCACATCTAGTTATGTATTTAAAATTATGTACCTTTTTATCTCTATTTTTTAATTAATATTTGCCTATGTGCAATATTATTATTTTTCTATACGAAGAAAATGTCCCCTCGGGTAACGTATGTTTCTGTTCGTTATACTCACACCAAATACGAGTAAAACGGAAATAAAGGGCTCCTTCACCACCGTTCACCGCACAACCAATGCCGCGTCGTATCTCTGTTTACACACTTCCAATATGGCGACCATGCGCATCATATCGGGGCACGGATTGTGGGTAGCTTTCCTTTCTGTGTAGTAGCTGTTCTGTGCCGCCGCACGCAGCCACGCAGTAAACCCTGGTTTCCGCGTGGCTGTGCGCGCGCGCCACTGAGACAGAAAGAGAGAGAGAGAGAGAGACCTCGCCAGCGCCGTCGCTACTTCTCCTTCCTCGATCTCTCCCCCCCCCCGCTTCCGCGTCACCGCCCGCGCGAAACGCCGCTCCGCGCTTTAGCGGCGCTGCGAAGGAAAGCCAGGGATCTGCTGCGCTACTCGTCCTGCGAATTCTGCTTTTGCATTCTGGGTTGTTATCTCGCAAGTTCACTCGAGTGGGAGTATACTATTGAAAAAAACTATCAATGTTGTTATACACTAAATTTTAAGTCAATTATTTTCTAATATTTCAAATGATAGTTCGAGGAATTTCTTAATTAATATCATTTGAAGACGCATTTAAGTTACTTTTTTTATTCGTTATTTATTTGTAATATAATTAAATATAGTTTGTAGAATTATTATTCACTCATGTATGCTCTCATATTACTTGCTTTGTTTCACATAAAATTTGGTTTTCGTAATTTTTTGTATAATAACTTACATTTTCTTTAATAAAGTTTACGTCCTTATGTTTCAATTTCTCACGTTCTATTAAGTATTCTTCTTGGTAGTAAGGAATATTTTATAGAATCTGTTGTGAAGAAAATTCGTCATAATACATTAATGATGCATGAGTGTCTCTGTGCTACAGGCTCCTTAAAAGATGCGTAGATAATTAACTTTTGAGTCTTATTTATCGTGGATGCATCTCATTGAAGATGCAGTGACGCATGATTTAATTGCTCACAAAACTGCCTTTCATTGTGATCCTCATTTGAATGAATGAAAAGCGATTGTTCAGAGAAATAACAAGTTCAAATTTCAAATTCTCAGGAGCACTATCTCAAGAAAGTATCGTAAACTTCACTTTTCATGACGAGAGCGCAACTGGTAAAATTGCCTTGAATGCGCTCACGCTCATTATTTTACTGACATATTGTATTCTTTGTAGTTCGTATGCGAGTATGCGCTGTGCCATTCATTCAATCAGTAATCAAAATGAGTGTACTCTGTATTTTGTTGTGAATATAGAGAATAAAAGAAACGTAAAATGACAATTGATACATTTAATTTCTCTTAACCTCATTAAAATAAGTAATATTTCAATTCGTAATTTTGATTTTAAGAGTACAATGAGAAATTCAATCAGTTCATTGCGCAGTAACAAGTGGATTGTTGCACTAGTGTTGTGATGCATATGAAGCCGAGCCTATTCATGAAGGCTTATTACAAGAAGCAGTTGTCAAAAAGTATTAATAATAATAATAATAATAATAATAATAATAATAATAATGTTGTGTTAAAAATCTAAAAGGGGGAGGTGGATGAGACCAGTGAAGAGTTTTCATATTTTCATTTATGCTTATGGACTTGTTCGCTCACGAAAAATCTCATCCTATTTTGCATAATGCCTCGGATCCCTTTTGAGGACAGAGCTGTCCGAGTCCACCACAGTCTTTCGTAGAGACAGGGCCGCGATTAAAATGAAATCGTTTTCTTCAACTGGATGGTCAAGTGCGATCAAGATGACAAAGAAAGGGTAGTTTCCTTCCACGTGAGTGGTAATGTAAATTTTAGTGTTGGAATAAAAATGTGAAACATTTAGATATAAATTCTTTTACACTAATTACTTTTAAATGGTGATTTGTTTAACGTGTCCTGTGTTTTGCCTCCTATTTAAGCCAGAATAAATGCCTTTTTTTATGCTTATTTTAGTAAAAATAAATGCCTTTTTGCCTGCCTATTTTAGGCACAATAAATGCCTGAACTTTCGGGCTTTAATTATTACTATTATTATTATTATTATTATTATTATTATTATTATTGTTATTGTTGTTGTTAAAGGACTTTAAAACAATGGCGCGTATTTGAGCGTGGTGTCGTGGAAGGAAATCCAGAATCAATCAGTCCGCAAAGCGTGTACGGGCGTGTCGCGCGGTGGCGCTGGCCTGCGCCAATCGCCGCCCTAAGTGGAATGCCGCGTCGCGCCGCGCGGCTTGTCCGCCGCCCCCGCCGCGTGTCCGCCCCGCCATAACACGGCCGTTTGGGCGCGCGCGAGCACGGCTTCCGAGCGCCGCCGCCGCCGCCGCCAACGCCCCATTGTGCCGCGCTCGCCCCGCGCGCCGCATTAGGCCCTGCGCTGCTCGCTCCACGCTCCACGCTGGCGGAAGGGGCTGCGGAACACGCCTCTCCGATTGTTTCGGGCATTTCACGCCGCGGTGGCAGTGGGCCGGCTTGGAGAGCGAAACACCGGTAAAATATAGTAAAATCTTTCGCGGAACATAATTATGTAATGTGAAACGAATCCAATAATCGCAATGCAAATACTCTTAAAGCTTCACAATGTGAGATGAACGTTTTCAGCGTGAAAGCTACAAATTCACTTATTCAGCACTCTCTCCAATAGTAATTTGACGGGTTTATCGGCTCTTGGGAGATAATTGAGCTAATAATGCAGTGATTATAATTAATGAATTATCATTTGTTTTCAACAGCACTCTCACATTCATTACAGATTCCGTTCCATCGGATTTGAAACATTTGACTGATTTACATTCCAACTCGGTACACAACGGAGTTGGAAAAATTGCATTATGTTATTTTGCTCCATTCCTTGTTCGCTCTTGTTTATTTCTTTCCCTGTTACTTTCATCATACCGTATATTAATAATAGTATGTACCTTAATAATAATAGTTGTAAGTACATTAATTATTTTACGAACTGGATCAGTGAAGTGAAGATCTTTTCTTATTTCTCTCCGTATTTTCTTTTTCATCTTTTGCAATTACGTATCCTAAAGAAGTACTTAGAGATTAGTCACGAATCGTATGATTTTCGTTGATGATGTAGAGAATACCATGAAATGTAAAAACGAAGCATTTTCTAATATACATAGCTGTGCGTGACTGACTTGTTAGATTCAGGAAATCAAGTAGTTTCGCGTTTCACTTTCAAGTACGGCGGCAGTGTTCGAAGTAGCTTTCTCTTATAATACCGAAGAATTACAGTAAATGAACACAATCTCCGAGCGATTTTAATTTTTCGCGCTGAAACATTGAAAAGCGCAATTTTTTTTCAGCCTTTCGAAAGGAATCAAATTATGGAAAATCATTGTTTTATGTATTGCATCGCGGAATGAATTACGAACTCCCACACAAACCGTTTCTCGTGTTTGCTCGTGCTGATGGAGAAAGCTAGTAGAAGCGGAGGGGAGGGGAGGGGAGAGAGGGCGAGGGCGGATCGGAGGGCTCTGTGAGGGCGCCCATTGACGCCCTAACAGGGTGCTCGCCGCCGCCAGCGCCCTCGGCGAAGAAAAGGACTCACAGCGGCCGGGCGCGGCGCAGGTGGTCCCGACGGCTCGAGTTGCCCGCGCGCCGCCCGGCGCCTCGCCCTGTGGGGGCGCTACATGCAATTGAAGGCTGAGGGAGGTGGCTTGCAATTTCACCAGAACATTGATTGATTGATTGATTTTTTCGTGTTTCCGGGCGCGTCAACTGCTTCGGTTGTTAGTCCCGTGAGTGTAGTGCATGTTTCTTCTCGGGAGATGGCGGTGATCTTCTCCCGCTGGACGGCGAGATCCGGCGCCGACCTACCGTCGGCTAGTGGGGTTTCCCCCTAACCAGGACTCTCCCACCAGCGGGGCACCGCCCCTGCCGGGACGAGCTCTAAGCTCCCGACCGGTCTCCCGGAATATGTGGTACTGTTGTGCATATTAGTGTAAGTGTGTGTGTAAGGGGAGAGGATAGGACAAGGAAGAGGAAGGACAGATCGCGCGCGGTCCGTGGCCCGTTTGGTAGAGCACTGCTCCGGCATTCGCGTGGTGTTGATCGGAGAAATCTCGGAAAACTACCGATCAGAGCAGCCGGCCGCTAGAATTCTCCTCCAGACAGCGACTGAATCCCCAGGACATAATTGGCAAAAAGAGAGATAGAATTTATTTGGGAAAATGTTGTAACAAAATTGTTTAATTTACAAACATGTGATGTAACATTCCATTCAAGTGAAAATCTTCAAAATGACTGGATTTTCTCCATAATACTTATCTACAATTTAAACGTTTCTGATTAACATCAGTTTATTTTTTAAACATTTCTTGTAAATATTATTTATTGTGAATAGTTTGTAAATAGTTTTACCGAGTGAAATAGTATGCCCATGGAAAATAAATATTACTCTTTTGAGGAGTCCAGAAATCGATAATGGCAATGATTGTTTCTGATAAAAAACGAGTATCGATTTCATTCCATTCTCCTTCAGGCCTGCGCCTGTGCACTGTAGCATCTGTTGTCACAGCTGATATAAAGAGAGAACGAACGCAATCTTCAGTACTTATCAGGAAGCCAATATTTTAAGGTAGGGAGCCGCTTTATTTACCCTTGACCTTCCATAAAACTCGTATCTTTGAAAAGACTCATTCCCTGGAGACGCTTGTCTTGTTAGCGACGTCTGTCGAGTCCAGTGATTCTCTCTGCCTGTTGAGTGGGCCCGCATCTGCTCATCTCCGAGGCCGAGTCCGCCTCTTGGAACCCGACTCGCCCTCCGTCGCCAACAACTTGACAGATCGTCGTCCCGGGCTGCGCCACCTTCCCTCCTACGCACACTTCGCAGTGGGTTCTGCCCGGCCCCACTCTTGCTGACGCTCGCTCTCTGCCGCTCGACCGGCTCGATCCGCCCGCCCTCCGCCCGCCCTACGCCCTCCGCGCCGCTGCCCGGCTGCAGCTTGTTCCGCGTGGGGCGCTCTTGGATTCTGTTGCCCGTGAAAAAGAAAAGAAAAAAAAAAAAAAGCAGCAGTCGAAAGCGTGGTGGCTCCGCAGGCGGAAAGCATTTCGAACGACAAATGACTGTGGAAGATGAGAATAGCGATCATGGCGTTCTCCAAGATGTAGTGTTAACAATGTCTAACGTCGTACGTCTGTTTTCGACACGGTGTGACTAGCTATTGTAATTTTAGCGGACGTACCCCGATTGCATCCCACGGTCAACTTTCCCTGAGGCTTTTACGTCCTACCTCTTCAGAAGGGCATCCCGCTCGGTGTTCCTCGCGAGTGCCAGTGCTCTCCAAACAAAATGTTCGCTTTCATTTTGGAAGAAAATGAAACAAAAAAGTATAAATGCTCCTTTCATTGTGTTCATTTTGTCTTACGTTTGTATGAAGCTTGTTCAGATAGGAATAAGTAAAGCCTATTTTGGGATTAAACTGTAGGTATTGAATGTTCTTAATTTATTGAATGTGATTTCCACGTATACCGTAGGCTTCTGCAAGTAGGTTCAAGGGGTTTTTTGGTATTCCCTAAAAAGATGCTACAAATAAAATAACGATATTTTAATTAGCTAACGTAGACAGTTCCGATGGTTCTACCACTCAACTGTGTCGGAAGTTTTCTCTGGATTGGTGCGAGAACATCTATTGTGACACTCATGAATGGAAATATTATCAAATTGTTTCGTCCTTCTCTTTCCCGAAATATCAGCCCGGATGCAATCTGGCTATCTCTCTCTCAGGTAACCTTACGGGAAAGGAGATTAACTGAGATGTGGAAGTAAGCCAAACGTGAAGGCGAGATGCAATCGGGCGATTCCGAATTTTAGGAACAGGAAACAAACGCTGGAGAGACGACAATTTGGAGTTAACATGACGATGAATATGCTTAAAGCAAAATAATAGCAACTTCTACTTTACAAAATAATGTTAAAAATTCGTGTAAGTTCATTTATTGAATGTTGGATTTCATCACATTCAGTATGTTTTCTTAACCGCCAATTCGAGTTTTCTTTACTATCTTCCTTTGACATAGCAGAATATTCCCTTGACCAGCATCACCGTGTATTTAACGAAGAAATCATTCCTGAATAAGGGGATTGGATAAAAACTGTGTTTTTCCTACGTTCGTACAGTATTTTAGGAAGTTAAGCCTTTTTTTTCGGTGCCGCTTCTAAAAATGGTACCGCCCAAGGGAGCGCCCCTCGCCTCCCGTAACTACGCCACTCGCTGCACAGTGGATTTTCTCTCTCTCTCTTTCTTTCTTTCGTTCTCTTTCTCTGTCTGTCTCTGTCGACCTCTCGAAAAAAGCTGAAACGCCAGCGCCTGAAGCGAACTGGAAAGGGAGCGCGCGGAATAACAGCCGAATAACGGCGACCGATGCAGAAACGGCTGCTGCACTCCACGCCACTCCCCGCGCGCGCTGCCCCTGACGAGTAAAACGTGGCTGAAATGGAAAAGTAGTCCCTTTTTGTGGATTAGCAGAGGTCTGCCAACCCACAGAATGCTTTGTTAGCATGTTTCAAAACAACCTCTTACTATTTTCCTTCTCGACTTGATATTGATCCTGGTGCCTTTCATGTATGTAAAAATTATAAAAATTTCAGTTGTTTTGCGAGTTTTAGGACATCCTAGTATAAAAGAACACACTGCTCACTTTATTCAATTATAATGATTCAAGTGTGAATGGGAATAATATAAATATACTTTTGTAGTCTTTAGTTCTGTTTGTACATTATGAATTAATATAGCATCTGCGATGGATGTTATTATTAGGGGTTGTACCGAAAGTGGGAATGTATAACTATTTTTTTAATGCTGCTGGTTATTTAGAAAATACACAGTCACATTTTTGACTTTCATGAGACAATTTATTAGCAAAATAAAAACTGGTAACGTAATCGGTAGTAAATATCCTGCTACGTAGGATAAAAAATCAACTGTGGGTTTTCACAGTTCTAATAATTGGAAAGAATTCTATTTATGTGTATTAAGTAGTATACTAATCTGGTATCTTCCGTTGTTTTTAATGTTTTTTATTTTATCCGATAACATTCTGCAGATTATGAACCGTTCTCTCCGCAGGTCGTTGAGTAAATTAAAACGACAAATATGCACCCGTATCGCGAGCTCTAATTCTCCCTTCCGTCTCCCGTGCAGCGGGTGCGAGTGTCTGGCCTATCTCGAGCGCGACCAATTAGTCGCGGCGCGGCGGTGCGCGGCCGCGTGGCGTGCGCTGTCGCCGTTCCTTCCGCCATCGGGCTTTTCCGCCGCCCGCGCCGCGCCGCGCCGCGCCACTGCCCCGCGCTTTCACGCGGAGCGCCGACCCGGGGCGGGCGCCACGCCGCGGGCCGCGATAATGACGCGATTACACCGCGCGATTGGGTCGCACGCGCGGCGCGTGCACGCAACAAGTCGCTACTGCCGCCGCCCACGCCGCCGCCCCGCGCCGCTCTCGCGGGCGACTTCTCACGGGAGCGCGGGCGACGCCCGACGCTCCCCGCCAGCGGCCCTCGGGGGCCTCTGCGGCCGGGCGACGTGGAGATGAGCGTCACGTTGGCGGCCGTGGGTGGGAGGAGGAGCGGAAGTATCGCATACCTGCGGGCATGAATAGCTGGGCGCCCCGGCGTTGGGATACATTTAGACAAAGGGAACGCCAGCTTGACCGGGAAGGTCACGTCTGCAAGTCAATGTAAAGAGGAAATTATGCATGCTTCAGCATGCGCTTCTTAAGCAATTGTGCCTATTCCCATTAAAGCAACCGGGAGCGGGAGCTCAGTACATCAACTGATGTCACAGCAGCGCATCTGACCGGGAGGTCCTAGGTTCGAGTCCTGACGGCAGCAGGATTTTCGACACTAGCTTTTCAGCTAGGTCGAATTCAGTCGCTGTCTGGAGGAGAATTCTAGCGGCCGGCTGCTCTGATCGGTAGTTTTACGTGGTTTCTCCGATCAACACCAGGCGAATCAACGGGCCACGGACCGCGCGCGATCTTTCCTTCCTCTTCCTTGTCCTATCCTCACCCTTACATACGCGTAGACTAACGTGTACTACACTACTATATATATCGGGAGACCGGCCGGGGGCTTAGAACTTGTCCCGGCTGGTGGGAGACACGTGCTTGTGGAAAGCGCCGCTAGTCGACGGAAAGTCAGCGCCGGATCTCGCCATCCAACGGGAGAAGGTCACTGCCATCTCCCGATGAAAATACATTCACTACGCTCACGGGACGAACGACCTCAGCAATTGACGCGTCCGGAATTTTTAAAATCAATCTTTGTATAACCGATTGTGCGTTGTCGTAGAATTTCTTCCAACTATTGCAATGTTCGGTGGCTTGATCGCTCCTCCCGCCGTCATTTCCTCCTCAGCGCGGGCGCGCGGCCGCTGCGCAGGACTTTCCGCGGAGAGGCTGCTGGCCCCGCCCCCGCCGCCCGCCGCCGCCGCCGCCGAGCCGCGCAAATTGGCGCCGAGTGCGCGGGTCATTTTCCCATTAGCCCTGCGCGCGGCCTCTCGCTCGTTGGGCCGCAGGCGGGGCCGGCGGGGCCTCCCAGGGAGCGCGGTTTGCCCTTCCGCCAGCGGCCCTGGCGAGGCGGTTGTACAGACGCAGCATCTCGTTGGCTTATGCGACAAAAATGGGGCGGTACTTAAGTAACTAAGTTGGCTGGATTTAGCTGTCGCTTTGGCCGATAACGTAAGATTGACGTAGAAAGGTTTATCATTTTCTGTCATGTAGTGTGCGTGTTTCGTACTCTTGCTGCTTTTTTCACTCATTCACACACTCACTCAAACTTGTGCCCTTTTGTTTTTATTTACAGCCCTGTTTACACTGCTCACTGCGCCTCAAAGCGCAGTTCTCAAGCGCTCACTGCGTAGGGCTGGCCTGGACTCTGCCTTAGTTGGAGCTCGGGGCCTGTTTAATGACAGAGGAAATCCGTAATAAGATTAAGAAGAAAATTGCGCCTTTGCTTCGGGTGCGATAATGAAGAATAATGACTTCACACCATTTGAATTGATGCAGTGCATTGATAATCCAATCGTATATGGCCTAACTTGGCAGTTAAGGGAGTGAATTCGGAACTCTTGTGCGCATTACAAATTGCTTGTCTGTCGTACAAACATCTCGCCGTTTGCTTTAATTTATTAAAATATTGAAGGACGACTTTGTTACAGAATAAAATAATGACGTGTGGTAAAAGTAACCAATGAAGAGCGTAAAATATG
Organism: Teleogryllus occipitalis; assembly: GCA_011170035.1. Lineage (NCBI taxonomy): Eukaryota > Metazoa > Arthropoda > Insecta > Orthoptera > Gryllidae > Teleogryllus > Teleogryllus occipitalis. Next base: position 142,663 of record BLKR01001196.1, on the reverse strand, counting down.
ATTATTTTTAACGAGGAACGTAGTAGCTGCAGATTTGTTATTGTCAAAATAAATTAACTCATATTTTAGTACACGTGCGGTGCTAAACAACTTCGTGAGTCTGTGAAGACTCACAAAGACAAGACGAACTTTCATTGTAGTCAACAGTAAATTGCAAACTTGAAAATGGCTGTGCTGTTCTCACGAAATGGATTTACCAGCCCCTTGTTAGATAAGACGAAGTTCTATTTGTTATTTGTCCATGTAGAATAAATTCATTTCTGCAAAATTACATTGTTTTGGAAATTAAAGCGTTTGCGTTAAGTATACTTTATTTCTTTCCTTTTTAGAGTTATTTTAAATACACATACATACATTGTTACAAAATTTTCATTAATCGTTTTAATACTTGATCTATTACTCTTACGAACTACCTATTGAAAATGTACAGAACTTGTAAGAATGCTTCTCAACATTTGAAATCTCATAGAAAATGTGCCTAAATATCATTATTATAGTTACGGGGAATTAGTATAATAAAATTTTCATTCACTTTAGAAATCAATGTGTGTTTTTCTGATTTTACAGTTACATTTTACATTTAGGAAATACTAAATCTTGAGAAAAGAATTCACAAATAGGACAAAACAGAAATGCCCAACGTCTATGTTTTAGGACAAATACCATGGTAACCGCGGACATACACCGTCTGCGTCCCATCGTCCACTTTCCACTTGGAGAGTCTGCGCGGCGGCAGCGGCGGACGATTTAATAAAACGAAGCTGCTGTGTTGAAAGAGGCGGACGTGACGACCTCGACTGTCGCCCCTCATTGCCACTGCCGGCTCGCCTCACGTCCTTCTCCGTTTCCCCTCCACTTCCACGTCCACCGCCTTCCTCAGCAACCGTGCTAGGGACCCCACGAGAGCGTTCCCCATGCACCTCACCGTCGCCTTCGCCCTCTCCGATCCTTAGCCACCCGTTTCCCAGGAGAAGAAGCGAAGTCGCCGGCTGCACAATGGCCACGGGGGGCAGGGGGGCTGTGCTTCCGCCGTCCCCCGCTGCCTGCGCCGGCCGGCGCGAAAGCACAAAAGATTCGCGTGGGCGCGGCCTCCCTTCGCTTGCGGACGCCCAGGGCGGCCACGTGGGCCATGTTCTAGCTGTCGGTGACGACTCTTATCGCGTTGCAAAAGGATGCCTTCGTTGTGTTTCGTTTGGTGGGTCAAGTAAATAAGTAAGAATGTTTAAAAGATTGTTTTAAGAGCTTAAAGCTGGATAGTTAAATTAACTTTTCCTTACAGAAAATGACTTGTTTACGTACTTCTCACGTGAACCACGCGAAAGAGGTAAAATTATTCAATACGAGAAATTTAGAACTTTGAAGTGTACACTATTTTTTATGCGATCGTAAAGATATTTTTTTATTGATTAATACGCATTTATTTTATTTTTTTGCTTGGTATGTCTTTGTTTTAATCGAATTGGGAACTGTAAAAATGGAACATGTAGGTTTCGTTAAGAATGATTTTCTAATATAAATATTTGTTTTTAATTTCTCGTTACCGCTTTCGCAGTAGAGAGAGTTATGTAATGCTGCATAAAAACAACGAATTTTCGAAAGAAAAGCTCTTATTACGGAAGCCAAGGTAACGAAAAAGTTGATAAATCCAGTTGCTAAATTTAGAAAAAATCCTCTAACACGTGGTGTAGCGATAATCCATGTTTTGTGGGGTCCTTGATACTGAAAAATTGAAAGACTGAAAAACATCTGTTTGTCCGTCCGTGTGTCTGTGAACAACGCTAGCAGCTAAACCGTTTAGCCGATTTTCTCAAATATTGATGTTCAGCAATCGATCTGCCTGATATAACAACCTCGTGAATTGGAAACCGGGCCTCTTTGAATTTGATTGGGGATAGATTACACGAAGCCCCTGGGACATTTTCCAAATTTTCAAGAAAATGACTATCGTTTTTTATTAAATTTTGTTATTGGATAGTGTGAAGGACTTTTAAGAGAATGGTGCAGGTTTCATGTTCGTTGAAAACTCTGACTTTTTGAAATTGCAAAAGTTCAAATTTTTTTCAGACTCTTTCTACTACTAAAATATTAAATATACATATTTTTCCCTTAGTGAAATCTGTTCCTTTATGATAGATTTTGAAATGAGGTCATGTACAAAAATTGAGTACTTTTCGCCTAATTTTGCATTAAAATACGGGCGAGAAAGTATGTGCTGCTTTAGCACCACTTGTTTTAAATTGATTTTACAGGTCTTCAATGCGAATTAATGCAGAACACTATAATTTCCTAAACATTTTCACAAGTCATAAATTGAAGAATGGGATCTCATTCATTCGTAAAAATCGTCGGTGTGAAAAAGAGAAACATTTTTTTCCATGATATTGTTTTATTTAAATGAAAAATTGTGATCAAATGTGTTCCAAGATAAAGAGAATATTTTAGACGCACATTTTTCAGGCCACATTCAATATTAATAAATAAATCGTGTTATTCCTAATCTCTTGTAAGTCTTCGTCTCGGTAGGACAATTGTTTGTTAACTAGAAGCTTAAATGTTTGATATTTTCTTAATAATTCGTTTTTGAGGTCAAACATACAATGGACAGAAATGTAATACAGATTTGGATAATAATTAAATTCAAACGATAAAGGTATTAAGTAAAGAGTGGTATGAAATAGTTCACAATGAAACACTACCGCACTGTTGTTAACGACTGCAAAACTAGAATGAAGTTTTCCCTTTGCGAACGTATAATTTCACAAATAAGCGAAGTGCATTATTCGTTTGTCTGTTTCCGATGTGTTGGTGTTGCTATTCGGCAAAAAATTACCATCCAATTACATGAATTGAAGTATTTCAATTAGCTATGTACGCGGAACAGCGTAGACCTTCAACAGAACAAACTTTCAAACGAACAATGTAATTTAAAATTTGCGTGTGTTACTTTTTATAATATATCGTACCATATCTGCCTTATGAAAAGAAAAAAAACGATAGGAATCGTCTGTGTATACCTGCATGTCCTGAAAAAAATCCTCGTGTTGCGAAGAAAATCAACCAAAAGAAATCCAATAAATGCGAACGAAATGTTCCCTCATATTTAATTTATATTGAAATGGAGAGGAACTAGCGCCTCTGGTGGGTATTTTCATGTTAAAAGTTTTATTTGTGCTTTGCAGGATCATAATAAAAAATAAATTTTAAACATATTACAATTGCCCGTCTCGGTCATTTTCAGGCGTAGAAAGTTTCATGAAAAAATATGGATTAAAATACTTGTTTAATGTAATGAGTTATTACGGTATTAAGTTAAATTATCGCCAATCTGACAAATTCAATCGTAACGATTAATGTAAATGTCAGAAAGAGAGTATAGTAATTCAGAGAGTTTCTCCAGTGTACCCGTAGTGCATTGACATCTGATATTATAAATATGTATTGTACATGTGTTGTGGACGATGCTACTTGGTATTAGCTCTCAATTTTTAAGAGAATATTCACTCATCATTTAACTCTTAATTAATCTTAATTTTTAAGATCAATTAACTCATTATCATTATGACACCATATTTGTGTTTCATGAAATCATATAAGTTTACTCTTCTTTTCACCATGTATCATTTCCTTCACACATCGAACAAATCTTTGTTACTCGTTTGCCTCCGTCGACAAAGTATTTCACACGATTCTGTGACATGCGGCTCACGTCATACTCCGTTCTATAATACAACCAGAAACACGCGTTTTGTAATATTATTCCATAATAGCTTATAGGAAACCCGCCAAGAAATATGCCAATGGACTTCTCTTGTCGTGAGGAGGCCAATGAGCTATTGATAAGATCTGTAGGGGCCGTGAGTCACCCGCAAGACATTTTAGTGTGTTGAAGCACCCCCAAAACACGTTTTCTAGAGAAAGTTTGTGTAAAAGTGTGGATGCATTCGCAAATAATGATCAGTTCCCCACCAGGAGGCAAGCGCGTCGAATGAATCTCGAATTGCTGATCTGAAACGCATGGGCGCAGGGTACGCGATTAATGCGTAAGGATATATCATATCAAGAGGAATTTTATCTGTAGGGACTCGAGTACATGTGCACGAACTTGGGAATTCTGGTTGTTGAACTACGGTTTTCCTTATCTCAAGAACGGCGCCACGGAGGTCGCGAAATTCCGAAGTTTAGGGGGAGTACTGAGATAAGGAAAAGTGGCTTGGGTACCTCTCCAACGCCGGTTTCGCACGCAGTTGCAGTGGCGGATGCTTGACCCGTTCACGTAACACTTGCAGAGAATCATTTCTGGGAACGGTTTTGTATTTACTTTGGTGTAAAAGGTGGCATCAAAGAAATGTTGCCATAATGCTGATTTTAATTAAACACATTGTAGAACGATAATTTTGAAATATGAATGACTTTTGGAATCTTTATTTTTTGTAACTTTCTTTTCCTCGAAAAGCACTGTACTATTGCCATGTTGCGTAAGAACTACGTAACATTTCATGATGTTACGATACATTCGTTTGAGCACCAAGGCCATTTGATATATCCTTCTGTTTACTTCCTTAATCTTTCGAGACTACAACGATTGCAATCTGGTTAGGACGAAAGGAAATGGAGTATGTTCCTTCTCTTTCTCGTTTGTTTTGTGTAGTGCAGCAATAGAAAATTGGGGATTTCTTTCTCTCTTTCTTAAGTTTGTGAGAACGAAGGTCCATTTCCTGTTACTGCGGACCGGACGAAATTTCAACGCGAATTATCGTCATATAATATTGGTTAACACCTGTTATCCAACTTGCATATCCCGGAAACATTGCGCAAAACGGGCAATGTTCGATTATCCTAGGATGAAGTAATGTTTATATCACGGACATGATTACGCACATCTCTTTGATCTGAATTCTTTTTTATTACTTAAGCAAATTACGCAATTAAATTTATTGGAGCATGATAAATGAAAGACTTGATTCGTATAGAAACATATAACCAAGGGCTCACACTTTCCATTCGCTGTTTTTTGAATCGAGCTATTTGGGGTATATTTTCATGTTATTCTTAATCGGTATTCATTAAGACATACTTCATTGTGATCAATTTTAATGAGTCGTGAGTAAATCAGCGCTGAAATGCCTATGGCACGGCGTTGAGCGGCCGTGCAAAGTGGGTCGGTGCACCGGGGGGGGGGAGCAGGAGCGGCGAGCGCCGCCGGAAATAGACGCGCGCCGCGCCTCGGAAATGTCAGCCGAGCCTACCTGGCGCGGCGCGGCGTCGTTTTCGGGCGAAGGACGCGGCTCCCTCGCTCGCCCCCCGCCCGCCCTCCCCCAGCCCCCAAGGCCCTCGCGACGAGAGGGAAAGGGCTGCTGCTGTATTTAGATAGATCATCACTTCACATACCGTGCTGCAAACTTCTATGATAACAGACACAAAATCCCAGCACTCACCGAATTCAGACTCGCAAAAAATCCAACCCATAAAACCAGAATTCAAAATAATGCCCTGATGATGCATGACTAATTGATATGCATATCAGTTAATTGATGAGAAGGTAGAAAAAAATGTGTTCATTTTAAAATCGTTTGACAGAAAATTTGTCACTTTACTTTCATCTCACTTATTGATTTTACTAGAAAACTACGATCTGTCATCGGCATTCAGGTATGAAAAATATTGGCGAGTTTCGACAATTAGTAATGGGTAGAAATGGGTGTAGATTGTGGGTCGGTCGGTCGGTTGGTTGGTTGTTTAATGATTCTAGACGCGTCAACTGATAAGTTTATGGGTTTAATAGAAAGCTCTCCCGTCATATTTAATTAATGTTTCCGTGTCACTTGTGTGTTGTAAAAGATAATCTGTATGATCTGCAATGTAAATACAAAACATGGATAATAAAACTTTTAATTCGTAACCAAGTCAGATGTGGGTGAGGCTGGCCTGTTAGAATCTGTGCCCCTTGCGCTCCGTCAGCCTCTTTCCCCCGAGCCCCACGACCCCTCGCGACGGGTCGTTCGACCCCACCCGACGCCGAGGGCGATCAGCAGCCGCAAGGGCCGGGCGCCTTTATAGTCGGCGCACACCTTCCTGCGGCGCCTTACCGTCTCCGCGCCGCCGCCCACGTGTCCGCGCCGAGGCGGCTGCCCGTGGCTCCACGCGGGCCACGGCCGTGGCCCCGCCGAGGACAACGGGCCCCTTCCAAAGGAGTCGTAGGGCCCGGCCCTCGCCGCCTTCCCTTTTGGAGCCGCCCCTCCGCCCCCAACCGCCAGCTCCGCGGCCGCACGTGTGCAGGGACCACGTGCTCACGGAGCCTTGGAGAAAGCGGCCCTCCTCAATTGCGCTGTTGCCACCTGTCGCGGGATCACTTTCATCACGTGTACACACGTAAACAAACAACTGATTTTGGAGTCTGAGATTTAAAAAAGAAAATTTCTCCATATGGATAATGCAAATTTCCTTTAATTCCCTATTTTACGAGCGATGCAGCGTAGTTAAGTCTTCTAATACAAATTTGAAGAGATTGTTTGCTAAAGATAAATGTAATGTTCTGTATAACGAACGCATGTTACATTTCTATATTTAAAGTCATTTATCTTATATCTTGAATATAGGTGATATCTTATAATTGACTTTTAATAAGTAGTCTTATAAGTTTGATTTGAGGAGCATCTTTGGATCGAAATGTGTAAGTACAATATGTAACAGGTTACCGTCACACAGTACTCCAAACTGCATCAGGCATTTATTTACAATTCTATATAACATTTACCAATTATTTATGATTTGAATCAATCTTTATGAATGACAACATGACAATGCTTTTTTCGATTATGGTGTTAGAGCGCTTTCACTGCGGTTATTATCTGGCATACCTGCTTACCTGTTTAGGAAGGGATGGACCGTGACCCGAAGTATAGTAAAATGACGCAAAGCACTTGCATCAAACTCACTGATGTTCCGAGACAACAAACATATTCTGGTACCCCGCCGCTATCGAACGTGCGTCCTCTCCATCTCCTGCTCACTCGACCGTAAGGCTTTTCCTTTGGTGTCGCCGGCACTGTCGACGATAATGATGATGATGGATGGGTAATCGAAGGAGAATCTTCGTGAATAAGCGACAGGGATAATCGAAGAACTCTGAGGAGGTCGGCCACAAACCCATTTTTCCTACCGCTTTATTCTATAGGAAGATAATCGGACAGTAATGAAAAATATAAATATGCTAACCTGCAAGTCAGCAGCGGTTGAGAAACAAGAGGACGTTTTCACATTGCAGACATGTGCATAACGTGGCTGACAAGAGAAGTTGGAGGGAGAGAAAAGGAGAAGGGTGGATGGGCGGTTGTGAGATTTGTTTTGTCTTTCCTCCTTTCGGCTAAATACGGATTTACATCACTATTTAATAGATATTAATGAATGAATGATAACTTTACGAAACATTTGGTGGTATGCGTTCGCCCTCATCACTACAAAAATAATTCGACACTAGCCAAGCCTTAGCCGAGATTCAGACCCACAATCTCACATTTGGCGCAGAGCCGTCGGTGGAAACAGTCGCTTCCTCAATATGGTGTCGGAAATGAACGCGGTCGGTATAGGTGGCGGTTGACGGTGAAATAAAGAGCCCCAGCCGATGACAGGGGCTCAGAAGTCAGGGGTGTTGTTCTGCTCCCTGCCGCCGCCTCCTCTCCCATTTGTGATTATAGATTGAGAATGAACGAGAGTGTGAATGAAAGAAGACTAAACAAGAGAAACAAATAAAGAACTTTCAAACAAAATGATATGAATTTATGTTAACTAAAGCAAGCCCAAAGAGGCTACTGTAATTAGTTAATAGTTTAATGTATAAGTTTAGTTTTTAATTAGAACCTTCCTATGCCTGATCAGCCGAATCAAAATGTAATCTCCTAAATGCATAAGCTCCCGCCTGACCAGGGCTACTAGAGCGAAAAGCAATGCCGCCGTGTGCGTCGTGGCGTGGGTCGTGAGGGGCCGAGCACCCTTCATTTCTACGTCCATTGGGTGGCGCTTCCGCCCCGCGGGCACGCTCCAACGCTCCCACGCTCCCACGCGCGGCGCCTTCGCACGTCACCGCGTCTCCACATCTCCAAACACCAAGCAGGGCTCTCGCCGGTTCGTGTCTGGTGGATTTACTTCTGATGGATTGATTGATTTTTCATGTTTCCGGGCGCGTCAACGGCTTTGGTCATTAGTCCCGTAAGTGTAGTGCATGTTTTTTTCTCGGGAGATGGCGGTGATCTTCCCTCGCTGGATAGCGAGATCCGGTGCCGACCTACCGTCGGCTAGTGGGGTTTCCCTCTAACCAGGACTCTCCCACCAGCGGGGCACCGCCCCAGTCAGGACAAGCTCTAACTTCCCGACCGGTCACCCGGAATATGTGGTAGTGTAGTGCATGTTAGTGTAAGTGTGTGTGTAAGGGGAGAGGACAGGACAAGGAAGAGAAAGGAAAGATCGCGCGCGGTCCGTGGCCCGTTTGTTAGGGAACTGCTCTGGCATTCACCAGGTGTTGATCGGTGTAGCCACGGAAAAATTCCGATCAGAGCAGCCGGCCGCTAGAATTCTCCTCCTCACAGCGACTAAATTTGACCTATCTGAAAAGCTAGTGTCGAAAATCTTGCCACCCGTCAGGACTCGAACCTAGCACCTCCCTGTCAGAGGCACTCCAGTCTATTTACTTCTACTGCTCTTTCACTGCCTTACATCATAATTGTCATCTGCACATCGATTAATTAACTCTCCTAACGGTTATTGCATTTTATGATATTCTTATTTACTTTTTACATTACCGCTCATTTATCTCGTACTGTACTCGTATGCGTTCTTCCTTAATGTATACTACTTATTACTTACATGAACTTTGTAGAAGTGTCCCACCACTCAACATATGTCACTTCTCCGTATTGCGTCACGGCTCGTTTTTGCCCTGCATGTTATAATTACTAAACACCGCATGAATATATTGTTATTCGTTCATAGTACTAGTATTATTTTCTAACTCGCCTACTACGTACGCAGTAAAGATAATGTTGTGTAATGCTGGAACGAAAAGTGGCGGATTTTCGTCGTTCTTGTTCCTGTAGGTGGTAAATTACTTCATCTAACACTTGTGTAGTCATAATCTTCGTTTTGTGGGTCCGTGATACCTAAAAATTGGTTTACGCCAAACCTCTGTCTAGTTATTCCTCGGACCCTACCTTTGTCCGAATGTCTCTCTCTCCGTCTCTCTAAAATTTTGAGTAAAATGTTTTCTCGGACAGAGCAAAGGACTTTTTAAAATGGCACAAGTCTCATGTTTGTTGAAGTCTGAATTTTGTAAAATTATAACGTTTTTCGACGGCGCCCGACAACTACAATATTGAAGACAGAGATATTTTTCTGAATGAAATCTGTTTTTCAAAGGCAAATCTTGAAATAAGTTCATTTACAATTTTTTGGAAATACGATTAGTTTTGACGAAGTTTCAGCGTGAAATATATGCTATTTTATTCAACAGTATGAAATATTCTGTAAAGACAGTAGTTTCTTAAAAACGTCTCTAATATTTTTCTTATTTTTTTTTTCAAATAGAGCAAAACACCGTTATAAAATGACTCAGATCTCAATTCTGTTAAGCAATCTGATTTTAAAAAATTGCCAAAGATGCAATTAATGAAAAAAATATTGTGCTATTGTAGCTTACCACCACACTATCATTAGTTTAAGCTTATCATTGTATTCCAACCCTAAAGTTGAAAAGTACATATTAGATTATATTGGATATTTCAACACAAAATACTCCGAAAATGTTTCGTTCATGATCGTTTATAACCTTTTGAAAAGTTGAAGAAGGATGCTGTTGTAAATAAACGAAGACCTATAGAAAGTTTCAGTGAAACTCACAAAATATCAGAAAATCATTTAATAAAACTAAAATATTGAGACAAAGTAAGAATGTACGAGATACATATTTATTCAGTTTAATAGAAATATAACACTGTTGAGAATTCAGATAATACGAGGATAAAAAAGGGGAAATCATCACTAATCGTTGCGGTTGAATATTTTACAATAACAATGGGCACAAAAAGTTGAAAGGAGGAAACGTTTTAGTAGTATTGCAACCATTTAATGGATTTAAGAAATAGCTCCACTTTTAAAAGTACTCTTGAATGTTAATCATTTCGTTAAAATAGTCTTATTTGACAGATTTATGTATGTATGTATGTAGAAAACATAATTCTATCAAATAATGAACCCTGTAGTGTAAAATGTAAGTGTTACTGCCTGCTTAACCAATTATAATTTAATGACAGTCAGTAATGTTCCAGAACGCGCCTAAATATGACTTCCTTTTGAACCAGAGTTCTTTTCAAAGCCGCTCAATTATGCCGCTTACCGTAGAACAAGCGTCGGCATCAGCATCAAGTGGTCGCGGGTGCCGCGTGCACCCGAACGACCATTCCATTACGTAGGTTTGCGTGTTATATGGCGGGAGGGCGCAGGAAAATATATTTACAGTTGTGGAACAATGGCGGCTCGCTCTCAGCAAAAACGCTCTCAGGACACAATGCAGCGGCGGAATGACGAAGAGGCCCTCCCGACCGCTCACGTTTGTGCTCCGTTCTGGGAATTCCGCTCTGGATGGGAAATTTAGTTTGCATTGGATGTTGGTTTCGTTTTAGAGAATGTTATGCACATGTCTTTTTGCCTTCGTTAATAGCTTCCTTTTTTATGTTTTCGTAGTAAATCATGTTGTTTTTTCTCTTTTCTGTTGCAGGTTTGTTGAGTCGTCAAACTTGGTGATTGGGAAACATTTCACAGTGGGAAGCGGTCTGTCCAATGCAGGAAGGCAACCCGGTCACGCCCACCGATTCCACCACTCTCTTAAGTACAACATATTTTTAGGTCTTTTACGCACCCATTTTATGTGCGGACGCTGTTTAGGTTAGGCTTGGCGTACTTTCGCTTTGTGCACTGGATGGGATAAATACCCTATCCTCTTGCTCTTTTTTTACTCTTAAATGTTCGTCGTAAATTGTCCTCCGCAATATCATAAACTTCTACGTTAAGTTAAGGACCTACATAAATAATCACGTCGATTGCCTCCTTGAAAATGTTTCGGCATTTTGCAAAGGAATGAATCGACCTGAAATTGCGATTGTCTATAGTTTGATAAATCATGCATTTCGTCACGTTTGCAGTTTGTCTGCATAGGGGAAAGCTGTTCGTCACTTTTTGCTCTATTACACTTTTCGCTCTCCCTCTTCGAGATTTATTGCCCTTCGCGGCCCTCAATAGCCCTCTGGCAGATGACTGTTGTTTACCCATTGTCTCTCGGTCGCAGCGCATTTGAGGGTAACAGTCTGAATGATGTTACTTCACCCTCAATGAAAGCGAAGCCACGATGTTGTGTGGTTTGCATCAATCCTCCGCGTAATCCTTTGCTTGCTGATGGGAAGCTAATCCACGGATGGATGACTTGGCTTTGGAGTTAAAATAGAGTTAAGCCGATTCGTATGTTGGTGATTTCTTTGGGATTTTCGCGTCCAGTTTTTATCAGCAGTAATATTTCTCCATAAATTCATACAAGAAAGCAGGTATTGTATTAATAATCGTATTTCACGTCTGATAAATGAATTGGGGGATTTTTTACTAAGCTTCATTCCTCAGTTTCTTTGAAGTATGGAGAGTCATTGAACTCCCTTTTGGGCCTCGTAAATATATTTAGCAGTATAAATCTATTGAATAAACATTTATTCATATGTTTTCTGCTACTTGGCACTCGGTTTATATCGAAACTATATTATTACCGGGAGACATGACCCAGGGCAGACAAAAAAGTAGAAATACAGGTGATTCAAACAAAGAAGTCAAAAATTTCTTGGGTAGAAACTGAAAATTTTTGAAAATGATCTCGGGAAATGGAAAAAGGAAAACAAATGATGGCGATGATGAAAAAAAATTATATCCTTACTGCAATATCGATAAAAATATTTTTCTCGTTTTATGGAATGATCCGAAGTATCTCAACATCCCTGATCATAGCTCCTTCGGCGGGGGCGAACGGGCGCGGCGGGGGCAAACGGGAGCGAACGGGTGCGAGCGGTGGCTGCGAGCGCGAGCGGGGACGAGCGATGGCGAGCGGAGGCGAACGGGGGCGAGCGGAGGCGAGCGTGGACGATCGGGGGCGGCGGGGGCGAACGGGGGCGAGCGGGTTATTGATTGATTGATTTTTTCGTGTTTCCGGGCGCGTCAACTGCTTCGGTCATTAGTCCCTTAGCGTAGTGCATGTTTTTTCTCTCGGAAGATGGCGGTGATTTTCCCCTCGCTGGATGGCGAGATCCGGCACCGACCTACCGTCAGCTAGTGGGGTTTCCCTCTAACCAGGACTCTCCCACCAGCGGGTCACCGCCCCAGCCGGGACAATCTCTAACCTCCCGACCGGTCTCCCGGAATATGTGGTAGTGTAGTGCATGTTAGTGTAAGTGTGTGTGTAAGGGGAAAGGATAGGAGAAGGAAGAGGAAGGACAGATCGCACGCGGTCCGTGGCCCGTTCGTTAGGGCACTGCTCCGGCATTTGCCTGGTGTTGATCGGAAGCCACGGAAACCTACCGATCAGAGCAGCCGGCCGCTAGAATTCTTCTTCAGACAGCGACTGAATTCGCCCTAGCTGAAAAGCTAGTGTCGAAAATCCTGCCGCCGTCAGGACTCGAACCTAGGACCTCCCGGTCAGAGGCGCTGCAGGGGGCGAGCGGGGGAGAGCGGGAACGAGCGGGGCGAGTAGGGGCGAGCGGAGGCGAGCGGGGCGAGTGGGGCGTCAACTCGCGACCTATGCCCGCCCTGCGGTGCGGCGCACGCCTGTTTAGATACGGCGCCCCTTGTTTGCATATCGGCCGGGCTCTATCGCCCGCGCCAAGCGCCCGGCGCCACCGCCGCCGCCGCCAGCCCCAACCCGCCTCTTCACGATCCCGGCCCAATGGCTGTGGCTTTGCCTGACGGTGCAGCTGCACCGGCTATCATCATAACGCCACCCGCAACACCCGAATTTTTACACTCGCGTTTCGCTTCTACTTTCTCGCATTTCTTCGCTAGAAGAGAAAGTATTGAAATCGTACATCTCAATAAACTCTTATCGCCGGATCCTGGTACGAAAAAGTGGATAAATCTTGTGCCTATATATGTAGTAAATTTCTTTCTCTTAACACGCTGGATAGTCAGAATCCATGTTTTGTCCATCCATCCATCTTGATACCGAAAAATCGATTGACTGCAAAACTGTGCATGTCCGCCTGTGGTTAACGCTAACGCCTAAATCGTTCAGACAATGTTCTCCAAAATTGACATTCCCGATCGATCTGATGGAACTCGAGGCTCTGTAAGTTTGTCTCGAATATTTTGATTTTGGGGCAACTTTACATAAACACGCAACCTCATTTTCAAAACGTTTCATAAAATTCTCTCCAAATTCTTGGAATAAACTTTTTTTCGGATAGTGTAAGTGACGTCATAAAGATTAGGTGTCATTTTCGTTGAAATCCCTAATTTTTCGAAAATTGTAAAAGTTCGGGTTTTTTCTTCGTCTTGCTACAAATACAAAATTAAAGATAGATTTCCCCCTAATGATTTCTTTTCTTCAAAGACGGATCTCGAAATAATACCACGTACAATTTTTCAAAAATACAACGAATTTTTTTCTTCAAATGTTCTCTTTGTATGTATAATAGAACGGCCTAAATGTTGGCACTGGTCCCATCTTCGCCTAACTCGTATTTTCGAAAATTCCAAAAAGTGGACATTACAAATCAATAAATTTAAATCAGATTTGTATCATAAATGAAGTCTTTTCTGGACAATCGGATCTGTAAAAATGCTCATACTGTAGATATTTTTTTTTAAAAAGGTAGACATTTTCGCAAAATGTTTCTTGAAGTTAATGCAGTTTATAAAAAGAAACTGAAAAAACGATCAAATTCTTTCTTACAAAACAATAAAATTGCAAAAAATTAACATTGTAAAACAATTAATTTGAAAATAGTGATTTTTGACTTAAATGTATATGCCTAAAAATCAACTCTTTAAATAGACCATGTAGATTTTTTTAAATAAAACTAGTAGTTTTAGCAAACTTTCTTCTTGCCGTTAATGCAATTTATAAAAAAATATCAAAAACAGCTTGAAATTATTTCTCTATATTTATTCCACAGATAGAAGAGACATTTCATAGAATGCCACAGGCCTAATTTTCTTTGAATTCTCTGAATTTTCGAAAAACGTTAAAGTCACAAATAAAGAAAGATCTGTTGTAGCCTCACTGGTTTTGTTAGAGCAATTGAATGTGTTTATTCAAAAACTGTCAGTAAGATTTTAGTCGCTTTTTCAATTCTACTGTGTTCGTGCATATCAAGTCTTGGTCAGTCATTATGAAATATAAATTAATTATGTGCAAAAATAAATAAAATCTAGCATTTGATTTTATTTGTGGTTAGATTATTTGAACACTATTTATTATGAATTACATATTTCTGCTATCACCACTGAATTCATTAAGTCGTTGAAGAACTGACCATGTTTCTTCGCTGAATTTGAATCACACTTATAACTAGAAAAAATATTAGTTTTAATTTCTGTGTCTTGCCAATAGATTCATTTTCATTTAAAATTAAATAAAATGATTGCAAACTAGATTCGCTTTATTTTCCACATGGTATTCATTGTTTAATGTTATTTGTCAATATGTATTAGTATCATATAGTAATACTGTGTGGATGAGGTGAACTTTTCAAATGTAGGTATAAATAAATAATGTATTTCACAATAAAATAATGTGTTTCACACCAAATTCAGATCTTACATTCCAGCATACACTTTTCGATGAATTTTACCTCTTCTTCAGTGTTCCTTATCAGATACATATAGAAAAGCATATAAATGGATGTACAGAAAAATTAATGTAAATACAGATAAGGATATTGTTAATTAGTAGATACAGCTAAAATAAAATTCAGTCAGTTAGATACAGTTAAATAAAATAAAATGAAACTATACTACTCAAGGATCGTGGTAAAACAAAACATGGCTGATGTTAAATATATATTTTAAACATTGCACTTAATTTCATAGTAGGGGAGAGGTGGTGTAGTAAATAAACTATTTACTATTGCTTCAATCTGAACTTCATAGTATATCTGTAACATGTTTACATGCTAGATTGTACCTGATGATATTGGCGGGACCTAGAGTTACTGTAAACGCCTCGGTTCGTTTATCTACGGTAAACACCACAAACATACATGTTACTATATGCCGTATTATCTTTGTACTTTGTATGTTCAGAGGCATGTGTGCTGTGTACACTTGCAGTCGTAGCCAGCTAACTACTTTCCATGCACGTGAAAGGTATAAATCTGAGCCACGACGAGATTAGAGCTCGCATTTATCAATAAAAGACTCTGTGAGTGAAAATTAACAGTTTTCAACACATTTCTTTTTCTTCATCTTGATTCATATTGAAAATATTCTTGAGCGATATTGTAAAAATAGAAATTAGTTAATACACTGTCGATTTAAGTATCCTCTCATGATGAATGAAATTGACGTCTAAATATTTTCATACTTTGAATTTCTTATTGAAATTAAGGTACTGGAATTTGCATAGTGTAAAGAGTAAAATATATCGAGTTCGGTATTTGTTTCACAAAATACAATCTGTAATTATTGTAATTATAATTTTAACAATGATTATTATTTATAGTTGGTAATATATTTCATTAGTTTGCTCAGGTGTCACTATTGTACTACTGAGTACAAACTACATTTTTATGTGCGCCAGAGTGGAGTAAGAAGAAGGCGTTGGTACGCGTTGTCCCCTAGAAGAGTTATCGTTAGAGAGTTTATCGTAACACATTGAAAGTATTGTTTTCACTCTCACTGGGTCATCACCCGGGAAATAAGTTGCTTGTCACGAGACGCTTAAATTATAATGCAGTGTATTTTGAAGGTTGTTGGCATTCTTTAGTTGCAGCAGTATTAGTTTGCTTTTATTGTTGCAATAAAATGCCGCATTTCTAAGTAACGTGTCATCTTAAGGCAGATATTCCTTCTAATAAGGCTTTATTTTAAATGCATAATAATTAATCTCCACATCAAGTTGTCTACCCTTATATATACGACGTGTGTCTGTAGGAGCGAGATGTTGTTGAAGTTTCGTTCCTTTGTTGTACTTGGTTGTTCATACAAATAACAAATAACCTACAGCATGTATTTTGGATTATTGTGATTGCATTACTTTTTTAAAACTTTGCTTAGATACAGGCTACATAAGCTTTAGAGAAGCGTATTATCTAATAATATATTACTTCATTTTCTTACAAATTTGGTTCTGCCCTCAAAACTTTAAAGAACTATGTCGGTATCCACTTCTGTGTCAAAATCCGTGAAACTGGAAATACTAAAAATTCTATAAGCTGTGCTTTCAGTTTTCCAAAGCCCGTATCTCTAGTCAGCGGTAAGAATCGAATTCGTCCTTCTCACCTCTCCCTTAATCGACCCTTCGCCTCAGATACCATCGAAGTGTCATCGTACACATGGGTGCCAGTGTTGCGTAAAGCATGCGTGCTATCCGCTTGTGCGTTTAGACACCCCTCACACCCACGAACACTTTAGGGCATGCTTATTTGAAAATGAAATAATTTATTTTTTAAGTGAGTCAGATAATTATTTGGAGAGCACACACGCACATCGTTACCCATCGAGTTCTCATTAATCATATACTTTTAGTACCCTTTGCTTCTTTATTTATGTCAGATGTTTCAGTCTATCCCCAACGTGAACGAACGCAGTGCATTCCAGATGCTCAGCTCCCTTCAAGAGACTGAATTTTTGAATCTGATATTCCCCTGCTAGAATGATTGTGCATCTTGTACCCCCAACAGCAACAAAAGCAACAAAATAGTCTCCATTCACGATAATTTGGTCTAGTTAGGGACAGAATTGTCAGCATGAGTGCACCACACGACCACTTCATCTTTCAGAAAATCATTGAACACAACTGGATATATTAGAGCTTATCCCGGCTGGGGCGGTGCTGGTGGGAGAGTCCTGGTTAAGGGGAAACCCCACTAGCCGACGGTAGGTCGGTGCCGGATCTCGCCATCCAGTGGGGGAACATCACCGCCATCTCTCGAGAAAAATCATGCACTACACTAACGGGACTAATGACCTAAGCAGTTGACGCGCCCGGAAACACGAAAAAATCAATCAATCAATCAACGACAGGAAATAGGCGAGATAGCGAACTCATTCTCTGGGGGCGACGGAAGCGCTCAACGTCAACTCGCCCGCCTCCGCCTCCGCCATCGCCACCTGTCGCCGCTGGCGTCGCGTGGGCGGCCCAGGCGCAGCGCGGCCGCTGTTTGCCGGCGCCCGAAGGGGGTCAGGCGACGCTTATCGGAGCGAGCAGGCGCCGCGCACGGGCGTCGCCGCCGATAGCCGCCCCACGCGCCTCACCGTGCCAGGCGCGCGGCCGCCCCGCCCTCACCTCCGCCCCTGCCACTGCCCCCGCCGCTGCCCCCGCCACGTCACCCGCGCTCCTCTGCCCCCGCCTCTGCCCCCGTCTCTGCCCTCGCCTCTGCCCCTGCCTCTGCCCCCGCCTCCCGCCCCCACCTCTGCCCCGCCTCTGCCCCCGCCTCTGCCCCCGCCTCTGCCCCCGCCTCTTCCCCCGCCTCTGCCCCCCGCCTCTGTCCCCGCCTCTGCCCCGCCTCTGCCCCCCGCCTCTGCCCCGCCTCTGCCCCCGCCCTCTGCCCCGCCACGGCTGCACCGCGCTCATCTGCCCCGCCTCTGCCCTCGCCTCTGCCCCCGCCTCCGCCCCGGCTTCTGCGCGCCTCTGCCCCCGCCTCTGCCCCACCTCTGTCCCCTCCTCTGCCCTCGCCTCTGCCCCCGCCTCTGCCCCCGCCTCTGCCCTCGCCTCTGTCCCCTCCTCTGCCCTCGCCTCTGCCCCTGCCCCCGCCTCTGCCCCCGCCTCCTGCCCTCGCCTCTTCCCCCGCCTCTGCCGCCACGCTGCCGCGCTCATCTGCCCCGCCTCTGCCCTCGCCTCTGCCCCGCCCTCTGCCCCCGCCTCTCCCGCCTGCGCCCGCCTCTGCCCCCGCCTCTGCCCTCGCCTCTGTCCCCTCCTCTGCCCTCCGCCTCTGCCCCCGCCTGCCCCGCCACGCGTGCGCGCTCATCTGCCCCGCCTCTGCCCTCGCCTGCGCCCCGCCTCCGCCCCAGCATCCTGCGCCGCCTCTGCCCCTCTGCCCCTGCCTCTGCCCCCGCCTCTGTCCCCTCCTCTGCCCTCGCCTCTGCCCCCGCCTCTGCCCTCGCCTCTGCCCCCGCATCTTACCACGCCTCCGTCCCCTCTTCCACCACTGCCACGGTGGGGACCTTGTCACCGGGACCGCTTCCATCGCAGCACCTTCTCTATTCCCACCCCTTCCCCACTTCACCGTATCCAAGCTCGCCCAGTGGTTGTCGGCTGTCTCACTTTCCCTTTAAGCTGTGCTTATTGCTGCCCGAGAACAAATTGGTCTCTTGACAGCGGCTTTTGGTCACACACGATTTGTTTTTGGCAATTTATGACAGGAACCTTGTGTCATAGAGTTAGGGAAAGAAGTCATTAGAGCGTAACAACCGACGGGAACTGTCCCTGTGATAGGGATTCTAAGGTTTCGTGTTTGGAAGTAGTTCAGGTGAAGGACCGTGATAATAAAATTGGGACTTCGAAGTAGTATCTGTTGCTGTGATATTCCTATGTACTATAAGGAAAATTACGTAATCTTCTCATTGTGTAGATTTTTCATTCAATGCTCGTCTCTTGAAATTATTTATGAGACATTGTTAAAATATGAAATTAAAACATTGCAGATTACTAGATAAGAAAATGCAATTGAAAAGGTGGTGAACACAAGGAGAAAAAAGATTAACTTTGGATAACTATAAGAAATAATTCCACTGAATTTCATTTTGGTCAAATTTAATGTCAATGTTGTTTGTAAAAGAGTATTTCGATAGCATAATATTACGAATCAAATGATATATTTTTACGAAAAGGCATTACGGAAATAAATGTACCAGGTGATAGCAATAAATACAAATTTTGGATGAATTTAACCTTTTTGTATAATTAGATAATATTGGTTTATGATTTTTTTGTATGTCTCCTTTTGTGTTTTGTTCATTGCCAATATGTTGCAGTCATTGGAATTCTGTTGTGTTTGGTCAGAACATGTTAACTCCAAAATCCGTTTCGAGGTATACGCACTTTTAGTTTCGTGTCATTAGTTTCATTGTTTACAAATCAGAAATAGAGCATTCATAAAGCATTCATTTAAATGTAAATCTGATATATTCGCCTGCCAAGTTCTACCCAAAACTAAAACAAAAAGTTGACACCAAGGTTTAGAATAAAGCTGTAGAAGAGAATGTTATGTGTATTAGAGATATCGACTGTACCAAACCAAAGAGGAATGTTTTTAATGTAGAGTGGTGCTTTCAGCTCAAAAAGTCGTATTTCTGAGATATCACGTTTTGCCCAAACACCGCAGGTGGCGTCGCACAAAGTGATTGGGAGTGTGGTGCATAATCGATGGCAGGGTACCGAAGCCGCCTTCTGGGAAGCGGGGGCGGTGCGTAGTTGGCTGGGCCGGGCGCCGGGCGCCGCCCCTTCCTTCCCCGAAGGCGCCGCTGATAAGCGCCTCGCTTTCCACCCGCGCCCGTTTTTATGAATGGCGATAACGACGCGCGATATCGCACCTGCCGCCCCGCCTGCTGGAAAGTTCCGTGGGCGGCCGCCTCCGCCGCCGTGGGGCGCGGCTCGAGGTGCGAGCGGAACGGGGCAGGGTGCGCAGGTGGGGCGGGGTGCGTCGCGGGGGTGCAACGGGGCGGCGCAGGAAGAGGGAGTGTCGGGCAGTAGAGGCAGGCGAGGCGCATAGTTCTCGCGAAAGCCCCAGCGCCCGCTGCACTAGGGTTGGCATTCCTGTTCCGCAGCATAGTGGCTCGTTTCACTCAGCATTATCGGTTTCCGTTTCGTTCGCGTTCGCGTTCACTTGAGGAGAAACTGCTTTAGCGGTAGCCACGCCTCCTTCTTTACTTCATTTAGTTGTACCTTATCTACTTAGCAGTTTACTTCATTTTGTTTATGAGGGCTCGATCTTACCCCTTGCAGACAATCCATCGTAGTGGTCTCAATAGCAGTGATACAGGCATTTTCTCCGCGTAATAATAAATGGCGAAAGTTCTTTTTACTGTGATTTCAATGTTTTGTTAGATATTATGTTTTAAATTGCTATTTCGATGACGCGGAGTTTTATTGCCCCAGAGAAAAAATTCAAGTCACGTTAAATTCAAGGGAAATTTTTATGATGTGGCTTTTTTCTATTCACTGTTCCAATAGACGGAATGCAGACGAAGACACATGATATGCTGCGGGAGAAATCAACAACTCTTTGTCCTCAGTTGGTCCTCATGACTGGTACCGAGCCAGGTGATGGATGCTAAGAGGTGTAGCCTTGCAGAGCCACTTTGCAGCCGTAGACAAATAAATTGAGGTTACCTCTTAAGCGAATAAGGCTTCGTGAGCGTAGGGAAAGCAACATATGAAAAAGAGTGACCACGAAAAGATTACATTGACTTTGTAAATAAATTTTATGATATTTTAAATTCATTCATCAGTCGTCATATATTTATGAATTGTTCAAAAAACATCTTTTCTTTCTTTAAAACAAAATAACCCAACCTAAAACGTCGGAGATGCATCTAATTATTTTAAAAGAGGATTCATTGAAGATAATGAAATACTTATTGAAACTATCTTGCAAATAAAAAAACCTGCAGAAAACGTGGAAGATATAAAATAGAGAAAAAAGAAACCCTGTATTTTACTTCCTTTAATATTTGGAAATGAGATAAAAGCTTATAATATCTAGAAATAAACTTCGCCATGGGGAATCGAAGTTATTACGATATGGTTTCGTTTTGCAACTATATAGGGAAAAAGTATTGACGAACACCTGGAAAAATGTGCTGTGCCCATTTCGCTAATTGAATTTAGAAATAAGTGCGTCTTGGAGTGTATTTATGTTATCTCTAAATCATTACTCATTAGTGTCAGTGAAACTATTAAATATTCTCGTCCAGAGCTCTGTATTCAGGCAGCAGTTAACGAACTTTCACTACTCCCTACCTACTAGAAATCAATTTTCAGGCCAATTTCATTTTTTGCCCTGAGCTGATAGGATATTCAATGCGCAGTGTTACATCAAAATGACTGTGCAAGCTCAATTGAAAAATCCCGAGATGAAAAGCCTGAGTTTCCAATACACTGCCATGTACGAGGCCGCAGTATGACGTTAGTTTCAGTTGGTGGACGCAGAATACCCCATTGTGGAGTATAACTCGCTCTGCGTTGTCCTCTGGAAATTTTCGTACAACCGGTTTACAAGCGGGAACGGCGGGACAAGTCTGTAAATCCAGCAGGGACAGGCGGTCCCGGATGCCCTTTTGTTCGCGTGGCCGCGCGCCGCGCGTCGCTCGATTGTCCAACCGTCGCCATGGCCCCACCGCCCGCCGGGACACGCGCGCGCGCACGGGACTGCGGTCGCTCGCGCCGGCGCTGCCATCTGTCGGCCGCGGGAGCCACGCCCGGCGCTCCGTGGCCTTGGCCCAGACCCTGGCCTTGGGACGCGGCGCCGCGGGCGGCCGCCCGCCCGCTCGCCACCGCGTCGCGCCACTTGGCGAGATTTGGCGAGCGTGCGCTGTTGCCACGCCTTGGGCCCACCTCTGCGCACGGGAGGCGTCAAAATGCCGTCCCGCAATGGCTCCCAACGACGCCCTCCGGGCAGACACCAGTCTGCGCCAGAACGAAAGTCTTTCGAGGTCGCCGCGCTGTCGGAGCAAACAGATCGAAATAAACCAAAACCTATTACACTTGAGTCCTAATACGGAGATGAATTCTAATACACCATCGTTCTAAAAGCTTGTGAGAGACGCTGGGGGGTATTTTTGCACATGCGGAGTTTCTAATGAAGGCTTTGGCATCGTCTTACATTTTTCTCTTACGGATTGAGTCATGGATGAAGCTTTTTTTGTGTGTCTAATTTAAGGTCGCGTCAACATCTAGGTCATTAGCGACCACTGTTGGAGTTCATGTGTACCTGTGAAGATGAAACGAAATGGTAATGATAAGGGGTGAAAGAACGAACACAAATACTACCATGCCAGAGGCGGGACTCGAAACCGCTATCCTCCTGTCCAAGATCACTACGACACTTACCTTGACGATCTCGGACACCGGATCGGCATGGATGAATGTTGATGATTATATATATTCATGAGTTGAGACGAATCCTGCTGCTCTCTTAATTGGTTTTCAGTTGAAATAGACTGACCTCACTGAAAAATATATGCCTTCTTATACATTTCACACCATTGTGTAACTATTGCTTTAAGTAGTAACTAATGGTGCTGCTTTCTTGTAGTAAAGTTTTCTAATTTTCTTGATGTGGACTGGCTTTAAGGTCTTGCCCTATCCTCTTGCCAGCTACCATCTACCGTCGCCCAAAGTACAGCTTTTTGATATTTTCTCAACTTTTCGGATTCCTAATAGTAGAACCGAAATATTACTTAAGAACATTAAGGAAGAGTAAAACCTCATTCTACATAGAAATTTCCATTGAAAAATTTGAAACTGTCTAACAAAATGACGATTAAGCGTTACTGCATATGCGGAATTTGAAGCTCTTTTTTACAGGAATCTCTTGAGTTTTCGGAAAACGTAATTTAAAGTCATTTGAATCACTTTCACTCACAAATGCAATAACGTATACAAATCGATGGAGATGTGCGTATTAACAGCCTGAGAGATATATAAAAAAATTACGTTTGTGTAATTTTTGACAAAACAAAAGAATACACAAAAATGAACTTTATGTCATATTAAACAGTGGAATAAGCACTATGCCTTGGAAAACTTTGAAGAAAAATTTTGAAGCTGTTTTGAGAAAATGGCGTTTGAGCGTTTCTGAAAAAGCGGAATTTTGAGCACATTTTGAACAATTGAGAACACTACTACAGTTTCAAAAAAAACTACATGAGTTCAATGAAAGAACTATTTATGGACAACAAGTTTCATTTGAAGGAAAAATCTGCCTTCAATTTTGTAGTTGTAG
The DNA here is from genome assembly GCA_011170035.1 of Teleogryllus occipitalis. Lineage (NCBI taxonomy): Eukaryota > Metazoa > Arthropoda > Insecta > Orthoptera > Gryllidae > Teleogryllus > Teleogryllus occipitalis. The sequence goes on along the minus strand of BLKR01001196.1, from coordinate 119,480 downwards.
GAAGATGCCGAAAAATTCAAACCTTTGCAATTTTTCGAAGATTCAGAGTTAACCGTAAAAATCGGACCTATGCTTCCTTTATAAGTATATTATACTCTACTGTTACAAGAAATTTAAAGAAAAAGTTTGGTACCGTTTTTTGAGAAAAGTTTGAAAATGTTTGGGGAGCTTCACCTAAAGTACCCCCAAAGTGTAAAGAATGTTTTTCAAAATCTCAAGCTTCAACTGGCGCCAGATTGACAAGGAATTCTTCAATTTGGAAAAGATCGTACTTGTGGTTTAGGCGCTAGTAGTGTTTACACACGGATGGACAAACAGCCAGGCAGACAGACGGACGGGCGTTAGCTTTCAATTGGTTTTTCGACATCAAGGACCCTCAAAACTGGGATTCTGACTACACTACGTGTTAGAGGATTTTTTTCTCTCTTAATTTAGCAACAGGATTTATCCACTTTCTTGTTTTCAGAGTCCGGCGATGATTTTTTTTCTGTCGAAAATTCCCCTTTTTTCACGCAGCATTACATTACTTTCTCTGTACTACGTATATTACTCCACTTTTTCTATACTGCGTATATTACTCCGTACGTATGCTACTACTATACGTCCATATAGGATAAAGTAAAAATTGATACGATCTGTTTGCAGTCATCAAAAGCGTGAGAAATGCAGCGCCTAGGAACGTTTGCATGGATACTCGTGTGAATATGTACACTCACTAGTGTTTGAAGGGACGATTTAATGCGTGGCTGTGCATTTGCTAGTGGCTGTCGCGAGCTTTGAGTGATGGGGCGTCTTTGGCAAACGAACGTTAGAACGGACGTCATGGCCCGAAGGGGCGCCCCGGGAGCTCAGAAAGCGCCGACCAGGACTCTTAATGCACCGAAAACGCCTTGAGGGACCTTAGGTGTGTTATTTGTTCGATGCTGAATTACCAGCTTCTAGTCTCATGTGAAACACGTTTTCGCCGGATGCAGTATTTGCATTGTCTCATGAGATAGTCATTTTATATCAATATGATGATGGTATTGACATTATTTTTGTTAATTAATGTTTTTCTTAAGGAAATTTAGTAACTTTTTGCACTTATAAAGCATTCGATGAGTCATTCTATGTAATATTCGAAAGTACCATTAGGTTTCTGTTATGACAAAATTGTTACTAGTATCATAAGAACGTTCAGTAAATTAATAATACTAGTAATCATGAAAAAACAGAAGCTTCTTTGATTTACCTTACATTCCTCAAAATGTTTGAATTTTTGCAGGAAGTTCACTATTTATATGTCGAGCTGATCTCTGCGGGAAGAAGTCGCGTTCATAGGAAATGCAATGGGGAATGTGCGCAATACAGACATGTCTAGCGGGTTGCATGTCGCTCGCTGCAACTCGGGAAGTGACTGCAATTCAGGGAGCACGACCCCTGCAGAAGAAAGGGATGAGTACTAGCGTTAAAAGCATCTGTAAATTTACATTCATTCTCAATTTCACTCGTCAACAAGGAAGTAAGTTCTAATAAGTTCCTATGCCTTTTGTGTAGTGAATACATTTTATGCCCTCACTAATTTGCTACCAATCAAAATTGTTCTCATTTGTTTTATATATGTGGATTCGTGTAGTATCTGTGGACATTAATTTGAAAGAAGAAATAAAATAATTAGTTTCGTAAACAGGCTCACCAACAAAAATATTTTAAGTGCCCTGTGTATACATCAACATTTGTTATCTACAATTTTTTTTAAAATTTTAATTTCTCACAAAATGTACGAGAAAACAATTAAAAATGCCTATATTAGATTAAGATGATAAAAACTTCATCCTTCATTGCGGTATTTAATTTTCTTGTTATGAGGCGATGAATGCGGTACACTTCAATTTAAATCTTCACCAATAAAACTATTAGCATGAAGAAGAAATAGGAAAATATGCAATAACATAATTTATTGCTCCTAACCAACCTTTATCGTTTCTTGGCCATACCACGAGCATTCATGGCTCTTGCTAATCATTTGTTGAGTAATTCAAATACATATAATAGCGTTTGTGTGTTTACTGGTTTGTTAATATTTAATTTTTAAGTTTCTCTTAGATGGTACTTAAATTAGGGGAACTCTTTTTATTTGCCATTTGCTCTAAAAGACGAATAACGATGTAAATATTCTTTCTGATTTAAACATTTACTTGAACTCTTTATGTGATTGGTGACGTTTAGTGTCACACGGAATTGAACATGCCTTTGATGTGTTACACATGGGTGAGTTTATTGATGAATATTCTATAGAAAAATCGAACTCCTTGCAAATTCACTTAGGATTTTGTGAATGGTATCCTATATAGGTGTCCCACGCCAGGCGCAAATTCACTAGTATCATAATTTAAGTTGTCTATACACTTCTTTATCTTTACACTTTTTTTATGAAACCTCGTTACGAAGATACTGGCAATTCATTCTGTCGTCCGCTATAATTTTAAGCGCCTGTCAGCAGGTCTTTATTCCTAAGGACGTGTTCGAATATCGCGCGGCTGTGCTGAGGAACGCCTTCGCAAGGTGGTAGTCACTTTAAATACTGGGTCGTAGCAGTCACTTAAAATACTTTTTCAATATCAATGAAATTGTGCTACCAAAAGTGCAGAAAAGTATTGCCGCATTAGCACTGAGTTGCAGTTATATAGATGGAGGTTACTTCGAACACGTTAGAACATGCGTTTTCTATTGTAAATGTGTAGACAAGTTATGGTGAGTGGTCAGGATATGGAAGAAATCAACAGACCTCCGCGTGGTTGATAAGAATGCTAAGCTTTCATTTAAGCAAAGAGTTTCTCTTATTTTCTGTACTAGAAATTCAGTGCATACGTAGTCGCGTCATTTGCATTTGTGTTATATATTAGTTGTGTTTCTTTTTGCCAAGTTGTCAGATGATTAGTTTACACGAATCCTACAGTCCGAGGGGATTTACTGAACACGTATTTATTTTTCACTTTCAATTTCGTATAGACATTTTCTAAATTAGTATGCTTATCAAAAAATGATATGATATGAAACTATGGGTTGTTATGGAGTTTACTGCCCCATCAAATAAGTAAGGACAAAATATATAGTTAATTTAGTAACAGAAAACTTTGTAAATTACTTATTGATGCTCATTATTTGCCATGTTAATTTTAATTTATTCCCGCATGTTGTAAAAAACAATATTCCTTTCCCATTTGTAGAATACGATTACTTTTATGAAATTACGTTCTGATTCAATTGTGTTCTACTTTATTTACACCACGTCGTCTCCACAGAACAACAGTGTATCGTGGTGTAGCACTAAGATGTCAGTAAGGTAGTTGATGAAGTGACCGTACATTTCTTTATCCTTCACTCGCGCTTTCCCTTTGCAGTCAGTTACTTATAAAAATATTGTACTTGAGTCTGCAATATCTGAGACCTCTTCAGTTCACAAAACCCAAAAAGTAACTAGAGATGCTACAGAATGGCACAGACACTCTCGTAGTAACGTTTTCTAATTTTCTTGGTGTGGACTGGTTCTGTACAATCATACCCCTCCTTCTTGCCTGCTGCCATGTATCGCCGCCCAAAGTACATTTTTTTGAAATTTTCTCAACTTTTCGGTTTCCAAACGTCGGAACCTTGGTATTATTTTAAGAACATTAAAGAAGGCTAAAACTTCGTTCTAAATATAAATTTTAATTGAAAAATTTCGAGCCATTTTTAAGAAAATGACATTAAGTGTTATTGTAAATGCGAAATTTGAAGCTCTTATTCACAACAATCTATTGAGTTTTCGAAAAATTTCATTTGAAGTTATTTGTATAACTCCCTCTCACAAATTCAATAATGTATTGGTAATGTATTGGTGAAAATGTGCATATTAACGGAGCGAGAGATATTTAAAAGAAATTACATTTTTGAAAAAACAAAAGACTACACGAAAATAAACTTTTCGGTTATATTCGGAAAATAACTATTTCGGCATATTAGGTTGATACATTAAACAGTACATATACAAAGAAGTAAAAATAAAGGGGGGGAATTTCAAAGATTTTTTGAATGTTTGAAGAAATATGAGAAGTGTAATTTTAGTGGAGGTGACATCACGTAAATATTTGTGTACACAAGTTATACAAAAATGGATACATCACATGAAATATTCGACTACAGACAAACCGTTCACGACATAATATATTTGAATTGTTATTCTCACTGTTTCTAGGTTTGCTTTTTTCGTCTGGCCCGTATATCCAGTATACTTTCTGGGTATAGTGCATCATTTCTTTCTCGGAATATATTATCAATGTTACTATATTTCAGAAGGCTTTCAATATTTTGACAGGTAATATACTATTTTCTATTACTAAGTGCACGCCTCTAATAGTGGGAAAGAGTAGAGTTGGAATGAAAGAAAATTTTCATTACGTCTCCTTTAAATTACTTATATTAATTACTCATTTATTTATGGGTAAATTTGTTAATAGTAATAATGGAAATGTTCGGTAATATAAGAATATAATGAAATATTAAGTTGTGTAGCAATTCGATTTTCAGTTGCATTCAAACATGTTAGTCTCCAGCACTCCAGCAGTTATCTTGTTCAAGGTCGAACAAGTGACGTTCTAGTACAACTCGCACGTTTGTACCAGTGACATGCTACTTCAAATTCCACTCGTTTGTTTCATTCGCTTGCTAGCATGAAACTCTTTTTTGAAACGTAATGCAATTCACAAAACCTGAACGGAATACATTGTTCATAAGTTAAGTAGATTTCATGTGTACTGGAAGCGGAAATATAAATTACCTGTCCGTATTTTTACAAAACATAGGGCACTTCGTGGCGTTTGTGGTCGGTTGCGCGGCGAGTTGCCGTGAGCGTCAACGCGATTTGTCGCGAGGTCTCGTATCGGTTCGCTTCCCGGGCAGCGGCTGGCCGGCAGGCGGGAAGGCAGCGGGCAGGCCTCACGTGCAGACTCCCGCCACCGCTTAGCTAATTTCGCGGCGGAGTCCGGCGAGGCAGCGCCTGCCTCCAGATATAGAACGATTTTTCTAAGAATGAGCCAAGATAACAGCTAGTGCTGGCAACATAACTGAAGGTTCTGTGGTCGTTGTACCATCGAGCCCACTAAGACTCCCTTCCTGCATTTGTTCGTTTGCCGTCGGCTAACGTGTAAATAGCTTCGACGCTTTCTTTTGTGATGTCCTCGTCCGACAAAAATATAGTACACCACGAGAAATAATTGAAATTCGGAAGTGCAGTGTTATGTGCTCTGCTGTAAAAAATTTTTTTTCTATAAACGTTACATTACTTTTACTTTTTGTGTGATAAATATTATGTTTATTTTAAAACCGAGACTTGAATGCAAGAGGCGAACCCGTGCACGTGTTTCCGGTTTAAAATAATTTTTCTTTCTATTTACATTTGTGTCAGTTTTCTTTTACTGATTGTGAGAGCAAGTGAAGAGACTTTCCACGTACGTAATTAAATTTAAATATTTCCCGAACTCACGTACGTGCATATTCCTTTGCGAAACTCTTGGACTTCTGTGTACTGTTTCCAAATACTTTACGCAGAGGCGTGGCTGAACCAGAGAGTATATACTGAACAGGTGTCGCGGCGGAGGGATACTTGTCTGAATGACATGTGATGTTCACTTGTTACGCGAACTGTCGCTTTGGCTCATCCGTAGGAAAATCCTTCTATAGCGCCATCGGCCCCGCCCCCTGGGGGCGGAGCGGCCGGACGGGCCTCGGGTCGCATGACGCTCTCACCCACTCACCCGCTGGACGGGCGAGGCACACCTGGTCGGCGTCGCTCACTCACGCTGGAGGTACCACATTTGAACACGGGAGTTTCTCCTCCTTTTACGCTTTTACCTTGTCGTGATATGAAGTAATATATTGCATTAACAGAGGGATTGCGATGTTTTTTGTGAATCTATAGCATCTTGCATATATTTATCGCCCTTAATATTAAAATGTTGCCAGTTTGCGATAAAATTGAATCATGGAATGCTGAAGTGAAATTTTTATGAAAAAATAATCATTTTATCATTCGAAAAAAGTGAAATAATTAATATCTTCTTATTTTTTACCGTAATGAAATATTATATAAATAGAAAACGCACTTCTCGTAACTGCCGAGGGAGCTGTGGGCTTTTGTAAGAACATCGTAAGCATACCATTTGTCTGAAAATTTTTCATCTTCTTATGTGGGTGCTACGTATTCTATTGAATGTGTTTCCCTTATAATATTAAGAACTTCATTGAATATATCATGCTGGAATGGCAAAAGGAAACGGAATCGAATATTGTCGCATTAAAAGGAATAGGACGACATTGCATTACTGGCCTGATTTTCTTCCATTCACATTAGAAGAGATAATATGACGTCAAATTGAAGCTGTGCCTCTATCATGTTTGGATGCATGTATGTGCTTTGTGGTCGTAGCTCCGTGTTTGAAGTTGATTGGCAATCTTGCGTCGTGCTCTACATCGCTTTGAGCGTGTTTCTCTGAGCGAAAGGAAAATTCCGCGCACACGCCAGGAAGTTGGAGCGTCAAACTATCAATTCACCACCCACGAGTCTCGTGTTCCGCCCACACAGCTTGCACCTCTGCTGCTGCCGCTTCTTTTGTATACCTCCTATGGAGACAACTATTATGTCGATACTCGAAGAGAGAAGTGGGCAATTACCGACCGTATAATGTATGTTAAAATCATGTAATTACCTGTATTTTTTCTCTTTTTATCATTTTTTGCCTTATCTTCATGCATTTTATTTTTTTTCATCATGTTGTTTGCCGGATTTTCTTTAATAATAATTTTAGGCGAAGCTAAATAAAGGTATCAGAACTAGTGTATTAGTTGATTTCTAAATCAGAAATTAATAGTTTAAGAGATGCTCTAAACTTTAATCTTCATGTTCCCGCACATTTCAAGTATATCAAATTTCAAGGCGTGTAATACTAATATTCCGTTATTCCGAAAACAATAAATCTTGAGTAATATATATTCTGATAGCAGATCGAAATGACTGCAGTGAGGCGAAAACAAGCTCACGATTCTCGATTTCGAAAATCACCCACTTTTGTGGGGCAATTCAATAATTTTGATTCTCATACAAATTGAAGTTTATTGAACAGTACGACCTACGCGTCATTTCACTTGCCTTCAGTTTCCTCTTTTCAATCCGGCATTCTTATTTCTTGTAACTTTCACATATTGTGCATCAGCTTACCAATGAGGCAACGTAAAGTATCGCAAACCTTTAAATTTTGTCTTCATTATTGTTAGAGAGGTGAACGGAATATCCTATCACACGATGAAATCCATTCCCGAGATTTTTGGATGTTAACTAGCCGAAAGTGTATGCATAATCACGTTCTAGTGTACTATCAACGGAATTCAAGGAGCGAACAAGGGAGATGAAGGTGCGATTGTCGTCTTCGACTTCATTTTGACTGATCTGATAAGTAGGAAATGCTCACCTGAAATTTACTGAGGTATTTCATAACTTATCGTTTTCTATTTTCTCCTAGGCTTCAATACATTTTTTTCATTGCACAAACGCCTGCTCGGTTATCTTGTAAGAACTGTGACTAATCAGATATCATTACCACATGTTACATAACTTGTATTACTTTTCTCTCTCGAAATAGAAAAAAATCGTTTTCCTTACTATAGTTTGCGTCAGAGTACGCTCTTGTATTCTTTAGTGGGTAGCTTTAAATACCACTGGTGAAAAATTGCTGTTTTGCTTTATATCAAATCTGTGTCAAATATAAATCATCCTGTGAGCATACGAAATGTTTCTATGTAAATGATTCGACAATTTCAATGATTTTTAGCACACGTTTTTTAAGTGTTACGTACCTCACTAATTTTCCGAAAGTACATTGCGAGCACAGGAAAAAATGACTTCTCCGTCAATTCTGTTAGTATGGAAAGCAAAGTTTGAAAATGGCCCATGACTATTTTCTCCAGCCATGTTGAGTCGTGTGGGAGAAGCAGGGGGCTGTGGTGTGCATTCTCGCTGCGTCGCGCCGGCGGCGGAGCGACCTTGGCGCGCGGCCGGGCGACGACCCCTTGCGTAAGAGGCTCCGGGCGGCCTTGGGGCGCCGCCGACCCAGTTACTCTTCGGCGGCGGCGGCGGCCCCGCCCTGCGACGGCTCGCCTCCCCGCCCACGCCCCTCCCCTCCGCTCCCCTCCCCTCCGCGCTTGTGGAGCGAGGCCAGGGGCTCGCGACCGCCCGCGGGGCCAGGCGGTGGAGGGTCGCGGGCACATTTTGTGTCACTCGTATTATTTTTGCGATGAAACGAACGGACTGACGGTGAATGTTGATAAATTAGTTCATTAAGAGAGAAAGAGGAGATCCAGGAGGTTACGATGGTGAAAGTTTTAAGTAACCTGCCTTAAAATGAAGTGAAAACAGGGTTAGAAGTGTATTTCTTCTTTGGTCTGAAATGTTCTTGATGGCTTCAATTGAAACATTTCTGCTAATCTACTCCGTCTCGTATTGAGAAGCATTCATTGTGTAACGATCATGTTTAGTCTGGAGAAGAGAACAATAAATGAGCTACAGAAATCCAGTGGTATACAATATTCTCAATATTTCCTTCTGTGAAACGCTCTGCAAAGCCAAGCAATCCATGAGCCTCGATGAAGTGGACTTTAGTTTTAGTCTCCTATTCTCTTCTGAGAGGGAAGGCAGAGCGCGTTTTGATGGCTTCTAAGAAAGTAGAAAGTCCGCCGCCCAACAAGACAAGGGGCGGGTTGCATTCCGTATTGCTCAGAGATGAAGAGAAAGGACTTTTCTGGCAGAAGAAGGCGATACGGAAGAAATATGGAAGCATTAGGACGGTTGCCACAGCGGGGCCGGCTGCTTCCGAATTTGTGTCCGGGCGAGGCGCTGCGCGGCGCCTGCTATCTCTCTGGCAGCGCTTGCTCCGCGTAATTAGAGGCTGCTGCGGCTGAGGGCGAGTCAAACCACGCCCCTGCTCCCCCTTGCACGGGGTCCTAAACCAGGGACACACTCGCTGCCAACTCGAAAACGAAGCATCACCCAATCATGCCCTAGAAACATGTCGCATGATCCCAACAGTTAAATGCAGTATCACCGAGGAATTTTTATTTGTCAGTCTATAATATTTTTATAACTGTTCTTAAGTGTTACCAATTAAAGATTTACTGATATGAGTTAATGTTAGACAAATTGAAAGAGAGATCGAAAAACAGGTTGGAAAGATTGTGACTAATGCGGAAAAAATCCCATGAATAGAAACATTGAAATTGTTGTAATCTGTCAACAAAACTTATGCTTTCATTTTTTATTTCGTGCAAGATATTTAATTTAAAGTAAGAAGACAACCGTACATAGCATGCCATGCATTTCCTTTGTCTATTTTCTTAAGTGATGGCACTTTTTAGTGACGGAATGATAATTGACTGTTCTGGCCATCATTAAACTGGTACATGTGGTTATTATGAACACGTCCCCTAAAGTAAATTTATTGTCATACCGCACATGCAGTGAAGGCTACCAATTACAATACTTTCTCTAATACCAAGGGACTTCTTTTGTTCCACCCTGCATCTCGTTGACCTTCCCGTGCCTGTTTCTCGGGAGGATATCGAAGTGACACCTCCGCCAACCCGACTTTCCATTTCGTTCGTTTGTCGGAGCCGGCGCCGGCCGTGTAATCACGTCTGCGCGTCGCCAGTAATTGCCGCCTTCGGAGCCCGGAGGCTCGGCGCGGGCAGGCCGCGTCGCCATGGCGACGGTGGGAGCTGCTCTAGCTTCGCCGCTGCCTCCCGTCACTCCGCGCTCAGGAACAGAATGGAAATGGGCCGTTTTAAGAGATGTCGCACCCCGTCAGTGCGACTATGCGTCACAACGAATGAATTTGATAGCTGCCAGCCGTGGAAATTTACGGCCGTAAGTTTTGTCCATGGTGGTATGATCAAGGTAGGATTTTAATTAGGAACACTTATGTAGTGTTTGCGTCCAGTTCTCATTTCTGGGAAACTATCATAAAAATATGCCATATTGTTTCTTATAAAAATACCATTTAGGGACAAGAATAGAGCATCAACTTTCAGTTACATTTCCTACTGCAATCATCAATTGTTCCTCATCAATAACAGTGCTGTTTGCTTTAATACGTACGTATTTCATTATTATTGCTTTTCTTCCGACTTTGTTTTCGACCCCTTCAATCTCCTTCTTTACTGACGTAAATACGGTATTTCCCTTTTACTATCATACGTATGTGTACCTTTCGACTCAACGTGTTCTTGTTATTGATAAGAAGAGGTCATATTTTACGACTATGCCTTGTGAGTATACGTCGCACTTGTGTACATACTATATCTCAACAGATCACATTCAGATATTATTCGTATTTTCCCTTTGTGAATAACTTTCATTCTGTAAATAATAAGGTAACTACAAAAGTGCTCGTCACATAAACTTATATTTGTTATTCCATTATTTTACCTCATTTTCAGAGTGTGCCATGTCTCCAGCGGCATTCAACCAAATTTATTTACTTTTTTATAATTCCTCTATCTTTAATGTTCATCTTTATTTCAGTTCTAAATCTTTATAAACGTTTCTGCTTTCTCTTCCTCTTCAATCATCCTGTCAGCATACGAAATGTTGCTATGTAAATGATTCGACAACTTCAATGATTTTTAGCACACGGTTTTTAAGTGTTATGTACCTCACTAATTTTCCGAAAATAGATTGCGAGCAGAGGAAAAAATGAGGTATCGTTGAAAAAAACTGTTTTCCTGCATAATCAATCCAAAATTTTGTTTAAAAAAATAGTTACATAACGAAACTTATTATCGAAAGAAAAGTTTATGTACACCTTACGGAAATTATCTTGGTTGGTAAGGAAGATGAGACTTCCCTACAACGGATTGTTTATTGGCATTTTAAAATACATCACTCCCATGCTTTATATATTAATTCTTCATTATGTTCCCTGGTCTAATTTTTTATTATTTAAATAGTAAAATAGCTCTAACTTGGATTGTAATAATCATAAAGGCTAATATTTCAATTTAGCTCACGCAAATAATGACATGTTCCACACCGTTCATTTTGTAAAAAATGTTGTAAATTCATTTACTTGTGTATTTATTTGAGCTGCATTGCCTGTCCTCGTGCCGGCAGATTCATTCAATTTCAATATCTTTCTTATTTGTTACAAATTCAAATTCGGTTCGTCTGATATTTGAAATATTATCGTCATTAGATTTCTCGTGAATTTTCAAACCTTACTCGTATAAGAGTTCAGAAGCATTTCTGATTCCAAACACATGATGACTTCAAACTCACTTGTTACTTCAAACAGTACGTTAAGCAGGTCTGGCGACGGCGGAAATGACAGGTCTTGCTGGCGGTAAGAGGAAATGCCGACAGTCTGATCTGCTCCGCGTCGAGGAAACCGGCATGTTAGGGCCAGCTGCATGGGATCCGTCAAGTGTCGATGTTAATTGACAATATCGCCTTCTGGACCTCGCAAGGCCTTTCGGGCTTGCAGCGGCGGACGACGTCCTTGCAGCTCTCTTCCACAGCTGGACGGCGATCGCCCTTCGCTCTAATTTGCGCCCTCGCTCACTTCGGTCGTTGCGCGCCTGACATTGCAACAAACGCATTAAACGCTAAATCTTTTGTTGCCTCGGGGAATATATTGAAGGCAAGTTATGAGGAATGTTTTAATTGGTGTTCCCTAACCACGAATTTAGTGATCAACAGACTATTATATTACTTGCGTTGAGAACGATAATGAATACTATTCTTGGAGCTTAATTTCAATTCGATGGCACATGCCTATTTATTGTTATAATACTGGCGGCCGAGTATAATTGTAGAATGCATGATTGTATTTGCGTCACATTTTTAATACATAACACGAAAACACAATACATTATGTAAAACGTTTAGTAGACGAGGAAAATGAGGCAGCCGTTTGAATGGCTAATAGCGTCTATGAATCGACGCAGTTAGGCGTGTCCTTTCACTACTCTCACAACGAAGGTGAAATCATTGAGCACCGCGGATAGCAAGGACGATCATTTAAGGGTATCCATGCCGAAGAACTGGTCTCTTGATTGAGCGTCGTATGTCCTCTCTTCTTCCGGAAATTTCATTCTTAATGCGAGAGCCGAGCCTGATTGCTTGAAGCCTTGCATTTACCTGTCATGAGCGTCTACTGAGGCGGAATCGAGAGGATAATAATAGCCCGTGTGCGGTTCGTACTTGAAGACTGAATGCGGCTTGGGAGAGTGTTGGGGGGGGGTACAAGGATGCGTGTAGTGTTTACTTACTTCGCCGTTAATCCACGCGTCGAGCGGCGAAGTTCCGCGGGCGTTGGAGTCGAGTCCACCTCCAAAGGGGGTAGGAGGATGGGAAGCCCTCCACGTGTTCGGCGTCGCCAGAGGAGGAGGAGGAGGAAGTCGGGGCTCGGGGCTGCGGGGGAAGGGGGTGGCGACGGGAGGCGCTAATTTGCAGGAAGCCGCACGCGCGAGCGCTTAATTGCGGGCGTCCGCTGATTAGGTGCCCCGCTCCGCCCCGCCCCGCCCCGCCCCGCCCCGCCCCGCGCCCGGCCACGCCCCCCTCAGAGGCGCCGACGGGGCCACAGGCACCGCTCCGGGGCAACTGGGCCTTCGCGGCGCCCGGACGCTGCGCACCTGCCACACTCACTCTTCTCCTCCTCTTCCCATTACGGAATCGCTTCATTAACTCGTTCCAACGTTTTCCCAGCATTCCTGTCTCTTGACAACCTCTTACTTTGCGGTTACGATGTGGACGAGGAATACTGCTCTTTTCCATTTACAGTATGTAGGATAACCACTTCGGCTTTTGCTTTTGTAAAAAGAAATAAGAAAACTCGAGGAAATAAGTTGAATTATCACTGTGCAGAAGGCGAAGAAAAAATATTTGTTGGCACACATTGTTCCTTCTACGCGTTTTCCTGCCCGGCTTTTAACAAATAACAATATCTACTGAACACACTTGATTTCTGTGTTAATGAAATCAATAAAAATGCAAATGCACCGTCTTTGTTTAGCTTTACAATAACTCTACTGAACTAATATGTAAACTATCTATTCTACTTTTCTCCCATTTAACAATAAAAGGGAGAGCATTTAATGGCCAGTAATCTTACAAATGGACTGGCGAGAAGAACGTGATCGTATAAGAAGTTGAGATAACTCCATTTAGTCCATCTCAAACCACTTTCTAAATCAGTTATGCAGCAACACGTAAACCACTTTCTAGTCATGACAATGCCAATGCTCAGTGCATATGTACAATGTAAAGTGACCACTGGACAGGAATTGCTGGTTGCTAGAAGTGCTCTTGCAATGTTTATGGTCCGTCAGAGAGTTGCACTTAGTGAGTTGTTTCGCAAGAGAATTGGCATTAGGGGAGTGGTTATTGCGCGGCAAGGAACTCACTTTCTCTCTCTGACGGTATGAAAACCGATCCCTCAGCGGTACTCGTTGGAGATAAGAATCTTGAAAGCTTATTTCTAATTGACTGAGAAGTGCAGTTATGTGCATTGCATGTAGCAAGTTTAGGGAAGAGCGGCTTCTTGATTCAACGACTTCTAATATCATTAGCACGAATGTGCACATACTAAATTGATTCATCCAGCCGGTTGCTCCATGCTGCATGCACGTGTACGCGTCTAAGGCAATTTACTTCAATGTCCTCGTACCAACCATACTTTTATAAAAGCTCGATGTACAGGAGTGAAATGCATTGACACACTTCTGACACAATTTGGCGTTTAATTATGAAGTTCGGAAGCAGAATCGTTTTGTATTGGAGTCGATTAGATACTCCGTCCGTTGTAAGCTGATGCAGTTGACTGAGTGACTTAGGTGAAGTGAGTTGTGTAGGTTTACCTCAGTGTCCTCGTGCCAACCATATTTTTATAAAAGCTCTATGTACAGGAATGAAATGCACTGCCACACTTCTGACACAATTTGGCGTTTAATTATGAAGTTCGGAAGCGGAATCGTTTTGTATGGGAGTCGATGAGATTCTCCGTCCGTTGTAAGCAGATGCAGTGGGGTGAGTGAGTACAGGTGAAGTGAGTATGTAGGTCAATGGTTCAATAGGAGTCGACATGTCTTCTCGACGCGGCGACCTGCCACCAGGCAGCGTGGGCGCGGCGCAGTGGAGAAGTCTTACGCCTCCCACAGATGCTGCACGCCGCAGGCTTCTTTACGTAAAACGAAGCGGCGTCTCGCTTCTCCCACGTTTCTGCTTTGCCCTTCTGCTGTTCTCTCTCTCTCTCTCTCTCTCTCTCTCTCTCTCTCTCTCTCTCTCTCTCTCTCTATCTATCTCTCTCTCTCCTTCTCTCCCTCTCTCGCGTTTACATTTCTCTTTTTTTTCTTCTTTTGAGGCTTATTCTAGAAACAAACTTTCCGTATAAATATGTTAAATCAATCTATAAACATTTTTTTAAAATTTATTACTTCTCGTTCGACAATAATGTCTTTTGAGGGTTTTGAGATACATAGAAACATAATCTTTTTAGGATATGGCCAACCTGAAGTCGCGGTTGGTTTCTGAATTGTGCTGAAGAGTTTTGACTTTTGTTCTGAGATTAAAGGATGGTATACTGGTGGAAAGGTACGAGGGAGAAGCCAAGTTAAGGTTTAAGTGTATCTTTCTGGAATCTTGATTTAATTCGTGGTCTGATATTGTTTCTTCCTTGGTTGAATATTGCAGTGCAGGGAGCATTTGGAAAGTGGTTGTAAAAATTACTGGTAAGACTTTTTAATGTCTCCTTGAATTCTATGTATGTGTAATTCCCGTCGTATTTGATGGTTGGGGATGGACCATGGCGCGTTGAGTTATTCTCAGATACTTATTTTGGAGAATACAAAGTTTGTTGATGGTGCTTGATGCAGCACTACCCCATACTGGGTATACGTAAGTCATTGTTGGTAATATAACTGACTTTAAGATTGAGAGTCTGCATTCTAACCTCAGAGGTGAACGGCAATTTATCGTAGGTGATAAATTGGATATTTTAATTTTTGTTTTGTCAGTGACTGCATTAACATGGGGTTTCCAGGTGAGTATTTTATCGAAGGGTACCCCGAGGTATTTTGTAGGGGATATTGACCATGGGATTTTTGTTCCTTGGATTATGATTTCTGGAGGATTTTTGGGACGGCGGAGAGTAAAGACATAATGCGCATAAACATTAATGCGCACATAAGTTCAAGTTCATCTTAGGTTTTATCAGGAAATTTTAGTTTGATAACTTGTGACGGTACTGTATAAAGGAGAAAGTAGTGGACTGTGAATTTCACGTCGTGATGCTATGTATACTTTTCTATAAAAAATCTGCAAAAATGTATGTGTGTTATAGTATTTCAAACTATCGCGGTGACGTAGAGGCTAAACAAAATATTTATAGCTTTGCAAGATTTATGGAGGCTCTGGAGAATGAAAAAGATAAACAATTTTTCCTTAATTGGTGTCAAACTTTCCATGACGACGCACTCGATGCAGCGTGTTTCAATGTGGGTGTGCACCCACAGTACATCCAACTGCCAGGAATTTCCTGTTGGAGGTGATACATGGCCCACCAGGATTACGCGTTCTCGAATTTCGTGGGCGAGGTTTTTAAAAACCCTTTTCCAATGCCGGATTTTTCGGGCTGTCATATCCAATTTTCCATTCATTTCGGAGCATCTAGGAAGTGACGTTTACAAGTGCAAGAGAGAAAAGTTAGTGGAGATGCTGACACTCGGCACATGATACAATGCTCTTCTGCTCATACGCATGAGTGAGTGAGGGCTTTGTCAACAGCTTTGACGTGTAAATGAACTTCAGCAAAAACCTTTCAGCTTGCGAATAACGGAAGCTTAACCCCTTGTCAAATATGGGATGGAGTAAATGCGGTTTATTACAGTCGCTTGGCATTTGCAAATAGTGATATTGGAAGCATATGGTTATAGCAAATATGGAGAAATTCAAAAAGAATGTACAATAGACTCTGTATTTCATTCTAGCAAAATACCCGGCGTTGCCCGGGGTTTCTTCATATTCAATCCTTGCGAATGAGGGAAAAATCAATTTTATATAAACCACGGTGTTTAATATTATTATTTTAAACGTAATTGCTTCAAATTCTAATAAGATACTATAATTTTCTTTCATTTTATTTTACAACACATTGCTATTATATGAATTTTTTTTCAATCTTGTGTTCCGCTACTGATCTCTAGCGAATACATTAGGTACCAGTTTTGCTGCAGCACTACTGGGCTCTGGCACAATATAATAATATTTATTCTTAAATTCTGTTTACATAGCTAACGTATGGCCTAGCTTATAAACTAGATACTTACAAACTATTCTAAATCTACTTTGTCTTACATCCTGACTTAATTTAACAACGAAAATTATTTACAGTAAGCAGTACATACACATGCTCTAAGCGAGAGGCGAAAACTGGTCGCGGTGCATCTACAAACATATTATTTAAATTATTTATTTTCCGCATTTGGGTTGTGTTAGTCTTTATCAAATTTTGCAAGGACACTGCGACAGTCCTGAAGAAGAGCCTGTAAAAATTTCATATCTATTCATACGCTACTTTTTGTGGTATCGATGTCGGTTACACGTCGTTGAATTCACTTTTATTAGTATAGATAATGCGCTAGTAAAAAACGTTTTCAAAGAATTGTCGGGTAACAGAACTGACGGGTGTAATTTACTTCCTAGAATCAGGCGAACATGATGAAATCAGTAAAGTACCTCTCCTCTTCAGCAGTAGAGGAATAAATATTCTGTGAAGTTATCTGCTTTATCAATTCCGATCAATCGTCAATGCGGGACGTGTCTTACGCCCCAAGGGAGTGTTTGCGTTACATCACTTCACTTCCCCCTTCATGGATTAACTTGTTTCTCCGTACTCGTCATGCAGCAAGCAAACATCATTATCCCTGCTGCTGATCGCTCGTTTTGTGGCGCACTCTGCTCCTCCTGAGCCACGTCAGGCGCCGTCACCTTCGGCGACCACAAACAACCACCTGCGGCCCGCCCACCACTGGCTCAGCGCCAACCCGTCGTCATATTCGTGAGTGGGATGGTGTCATCGAATAAAGTTTCCTTGGTACCGTATTATTGTCTTAGTTCAACGACACTCTTTCTTACCACACAAAATTAATTTCCTTCATTTTGTTCAAACAGCACATCTCCAACCACATACAAGTGTCTATTGCCCCACGTCCAGTGCTACAGGTGTTGTTGGCAGCGTGATTCCGCTTCTTCTGGCCACAGCCCTTTAACCAGTTGATTTTACGGCGGTGTCGAAATATTCTGTAGGCTCTGCCCTAAATAGTTGAAAAGTAGTTTTAGCTTAGAATTTTATAATCTTTAGTAAGCCTCAAAACATGTGAAAAAGTTTGCAATGTCAATCTGAACCAGGTACACTAATCAGAATAATAAAAATATGGAAAGAGGCTGTACCTCTTTCTCACGTGACGGTTGGAGACGTCCTTCGTGACCCTACAAGATATTTCTTAAAGGATATCACCACACGTATGACACTGACGTTGCTTTGGAGACATGTTTTAACTAACTTACGAGCATGAATGTACAGTACAATTGTAAATTCAAGTTCAATTATTCAATACGAGAAACTCCTAATAATACGAATGTCTCGTAAAATTAGCAACTCGTAGTTGCTAAACGTTACCGCGGATAACGTATTGTATGTTTCCTATTCTATCCTCCTTGAATGACTTTTCACGAACGATGTTGTGTCTCCACACTGCGCCTTTTTGTTTCTCCTACCTCTGTTGCCTCTGACGTCACTAGTTGCACGGCGCCTCTTCTCCTTTACCCGAACCAACAGCACCGCAGGCAGTGTTGCCATTACATGTCTCTTACAGCACGTTTTCTGCACGAGTCTTTTGTGCGGCTGCACTTGCGTGGTGCATAAGGCGAGCGACGCCCAGTGCTCTGTTGTAGCTGCTTTTGTTCCTCCGGGCGACGTCAGAGGCGACGGCAGCGGCGCGGCCGGGCGTGGGTGTGCCGGTGTTTGAGGTACGCCCACGCCGGCACCCCCAGGCGCCGGGGCAGGGGCGGGGCGGGGACGGGAGGGGGCGCGGCGGGGTGGGGGTGTGGGTGTTTGAGGTCCGCCCACGCCGGCACCCCCAGGCGCCGGGGCAGGGGCTAGGCGGGGACGGGAGGGAGCGCGGCGGGGTGGGGGTGTGGGTGTTTGAGGTCCGCCCACGCCGGCACCCCCAGGCGCCGGGGCAGGGGCGGGGCGGGGAAGGGAGGGGGCGCGGCGGGGCGTGGGTGTGCGGGTGTTTGAGGTGCGCCCACACCGGCACCCCCAGGCGCCGGGGCAGGGGGCGGGGCGGGCCGGGACCGTCATCTGATTAGGGACCATCTATAAACTACGTGAGGTCTTTAGTGAGGAGGGGTCAAGTGAATCTTACCTATTCTTACGTAGTGGAGAGGGGGGTTTCGACAAATGCCACGTAATTTTTTCGCTAAAAAATACTGCTTAATTGCGTGGTAATTTAAATAAAACACTTTTCCATACTAAAATATGGCAAAATCTTGCACAATAAATTTTATCGCGGTTATGTGAATGTTACAATACGGAGCATAGTTTACTGAGAAAAAGAATCTAACAAAAATTACCAAACTTTTCATCATTAAGAAATAAATCACATTACCTCTATTTTTACAGATATTCTAATGAAACGTTACCGAGCGTTTTTAGAAGTGCAATAATATTCATTGAAATTCAGTCACTCTATTTTCTTAATACTAGTCATATCTAGCCTCAAATAAATATATTTCAGCAAATTATATTTTAAATAAATCCCAATACAATCAAATTGTAATGAATGTATTTACGTAAAAGACACGCATTTTGAAACATCTCATATGAGATTAGAAAGGGGTGTGGATCGAGCCAATGGGGCAGGGGGAGTGGAAAAATCGCCCAAATGGCTCTGGCGTATTTTACGCACGGCCCCTTAGCGCGCGCCGGGCGGCGCCCGCGGCTCCACGCCCGCGCTCGTCGCCCACTCTGGGAAGCGCGCGCGCTCTTCGGCGAACGCCTCAACAGGGGCACTTCCGGTTCAGAGGCTCCTTACAATGTCTCTGGCGTTGCGTCTGATGGCCGCGTGTGAATAGAGTCAATTGGACCCATAAAACCACGTGCTTTTTTTTGCGGACCTTTTCCACGTATTTTGTGTCCCAAGGACACCGTATCGTTTACTTTGTTGTCATTAACTAGTAAAAATATTTGCTTCGACGTTGGTTTTCGAATCATTCATTACATTTCTTTCACTTTCTTACGCTTGTTTCTTTATAATCGTGTTTTACATTCATCTAATTCAGAGTAATCTTCACGAGAGTAAGGTTTTTGAAAATAGGAACTCTGTAAATTTATTAAAATAAATAGCCATTCTTAGAAAGTTTAATTTTTATATTCATAAAATAAGAGTATATATAAAATGTTTATTCTGTAAATTAATTCACTATTCATTTGTCGATGAACTAGTGAGATAAATAAATATTTCAATTATGAAGTTTAATGTTTGGATACTGTGATACCGGCCTTTTAACGTGAAAATCTTTAAGGTTATTTGTTATCAGAAAACAGTTTTACGAAATGTGTACTCTAGTTACAAATCAATGATTTGTAGAGACTGATGACATGAGCAATAGAGCATTTGTAGCTATCGGCGAATTTTAATGTCCGTGTTTGATAGATTCGGTTTCGAAATACGTGAACAGACAGAGAGCTCTCACTCCCGTCCATTAAACGATTAACAGCTAAATGAAGACATCTCTGAACATGGACATACTCACCAGCTCTGCACGAAATCTGTCACGGTAGATTACCGCCGAAGAATAATGAATGGAGCAAACTTGTTGAACACGCCACCAGTGCTCTGCGAGGTAGCATCGTAGAGAAGGATATTCCTAGTGGCATCATACGAACAGGGCCACAAATATTTTCCCTATGTTTATTTTAGAATATATTTTACATGATAAATTAGTTCGTAGTCGATACATTATCATAGTAACTATTGTAACAATCGACGGTAGGATTAAGAAGATGAAGTCTGAGTAATTTTTTGGATTATTGTAGATTCTAAAAACTATTTCACTTTTAAGAGGTAGAATTCAGAACGAAAATTGGAAAATTCACCTTTTGAATTATTCACTGAAAGAGAAAAGATCTGATACATGTGGCAGGGGCAGAATGAGATGTAACATAAAAGGCGATTGCCAAGAGAGATCAATAAAATTCAAAAGATTAAGGAAATTATTAGAACAAAATTAATGAAAATACCGCTTCTTTAAAAAAAATCATTAATTTTCACGCAAATAGTTCGAATGCTGATGGTTGCGAATCAGAGATAAACCTGATGACATCAGTTTCGCCTGTTTCTTCTCCCTATTTTATAAATTGCAGCCTGAGTGGTCTTCATTTTGGACTTCACGATTTGAGGGAGGTTCAATTTTAAAGTCGCATGAAATACAATGGACAGAGGCTGGCTTTACGTTCTTAATGGAGATATTGAGTGTGCTGAGTTGTGCAACCTTTGTGCCAAGCTCTGGTAGTGGTGTGTGAGCACAGGAGCGAGCACGGAGTCCTGGGGAGGGCGCGGGAGGGGCGAGTGACCCTGCGTGCCTTTATGGCCCTTTCGCCCGCCCCAAGGGCGCTCCTGAGCGCCACGGTGGCCCGGGCTTCCGCGAACAGCACGCCTCGGAGGCCACGTTCACGGCCGTCACGCTGCCCGAATGATGGTCACGGAAGAGGAAGTCATTACACTTGCGCGCGCTTTTTATTTATGTCTACGCGTTTAAAAAGAACGTTTCAACACAGATAAAATCGCAACGCCATAGTCGCAGGTAACCAAAGATATCGAATTGTCTACCTTTTTAAGTACAGTTCTCATTCAAATTGGTTGATCATGATTGTATAGAAAGTGTAAACGATAGTTTTTTTCAGTAAAATTCAAAAGTAATTTCGATGAAATATTGAAAATTACTAAATGAATTAGTAATAGGAAACTATTCATGATTAACTAAGTGAAGTTTGACTCAACAGACGAAGAATTTCATCAGATAAATTGATGTACACAATTTCCATAATCTGGTGAATACTTACACCCTCATTCGCTTTATTCAGTGTGAGTTCTTCACATAACAAGCAATGAAATATGAACTATTCGCAAAGATTTTGTTAATGATTTGTACTAAATATTTATTGTTTTCAGTTGATTGCGATCAAACTCATTTGAAACGTGCAAATGAGTTTAAAAACCTAGCTCATTGTATCGAGCAATGATAGTTGAGAGAAAACAAACAGGGCATTGATAGTGGCGTTGCGTGTGGAATTAAATGAACGTCGGCAAAAGCGAAATAACTCTCGTCATGAAGCTGCTCTGGTGCGGGAGCTGCAAGTGGCTCCGTTGGGTGCACGTGGCCCGTCCATTGCGACGGGGGCGACGGCGCCGTCTCGCCCAAGCGGCGCCGGACGCTCGTTGTGCGCAGACAAACGGCGGCGGCGGCGGCTTTGTCGCCGGCGGGGCGGGGCGGGGCGGGGCGGGCGGGGCGGGGCGGGGCGGGGCGGGGAGAGGCAGGGCGGGGCAGGGCGGAGCGGTCCGGGGAGGGGCGGGGCGGGGCGGGGCGGGTGGCGGCGCGTGAGCATTCCCATTGATCCGGATAATCCTGTTAGCGCGCCCGGCCGCGCTGTCGCCATCAAAAAGCGCCGCCGGGGGCTGACTCGCCCGCGCCGATCAGCCGGAAATAACGAGGTTTCTCCGGAGGAGCGGACGGACCGGTGGTGCATGTGCGGGCTGATAGGTGGCTCCTTTTCATGTGACGTTTTCTCCGCCATGACGATCGTGAACGCGGCCGTATGGTTTTTAAATTCAGTGATCACATATCGAAAGATTGATTACGTAATTAAATATTGTATATTCATTATTTCTGTTTCCGTTAAATGATATCACAGTATGTCGGTAAACGGAATTAACTTTTGTCTTCAATAAAACATCTTTAAAATTGTTTATGCCAGGACGTTATAATAAATTCCTGTTTTGAATATCAAGGCAAAAAACGGAAACCGAGAAAGGCGGTCATTGTAATAGTTGTCAAAATAGTCCCGAAATGATGTTTTTTCTTCTAGGACTTTTTCCAGCCAACAGCCTGTTACCCTTTACGACCCGATGGGACGCATTTTCGACCGTACACTAGACAAACACTTGCGGACTCCTCTGATCTGGGGTCAGCAGAACGCGAGGCCCTCCGCGACAACACACACAAAGTCAAGGGACAAACAGCCATGCCCAAGTCGGGACTCGAACCCGCGTCCCTTCGGACCGAAGCGCTGAGTCGGTACTCGCTCTTAGCCACCTCGGTCATCCAGGTCGGCAATGATGTTTATAACTTCTTTAATTCCATTTCTCTAAACGGTTGAGATTTGCTTTTTGTGAAAATTAATGCATAATTTCTTGAAACCCATCGTAAATGTATTTCGTTGTAGAATGGAAATATTAATATTTTTATCGTTGGAGATAATTATTATGTTTAAGCTTTTTAATAAAAAAATGAAGATATTTTCGAAAGTAGTGGGCCTGAAGCTGAAGGCTGTCGACGTGACGAGCGAAGCGCTGTGGAGGCGCCTGCAGGCGAGAGCCAGAGCGAGCGTGAGCGGGGAGCAGGTGGAGGGGCAGGGCAGCGCGCGTGGCCGCCTCTGCTGGCGCTCGGGAGCGAACGGCCGCTCATGGCTTGCGCGCTCCGGCGGCGAGGGCCAATGGCTCCGGTCGACGGCCTTCCGCCCCGCCACGCTCCGCCACACCCCGCCACGCTCCGCCACGCCCCCGCTCCGCCCCCGCCCCGCCCCGTCCCCGCCCCGCCCCGTCCCGCCACGGCACGCCCCGCCACGCCACGCCACGCCCTGCCCCGCCCCCGCCCCGTCACGCCACGCCACGCCACGCCACGCCACGCTCCGCCACACCCCGCCACTCCCCTGCCCTTGGGTTTGCTTCCATCACGAGGGGGCAGGATTCAACAGAGTAATTGTTCACCTGTAGAAGGATGCATGTTTATACCTCGTCGGATTTCCGAGAAATGTAGTCCCAGGCTGTAATCAAAATATAATCGTTGCAATGTTTTACACTCTGGAAAGCTTTAAGATGTCATATGTACGAGCAATAATATTTGTCGTCACGTTTTTCTTACATTATTAATGGCTGGTCGTGAATTATGAATGAATATTAAAACAACTTTATTTACCTTTGGACAAGGTAGGACCTTCGAATTTGTAAATATTTATTTTCATCTTTTTAATTTTCATTATATTCAAGGAACCCCTAAACTTACCAAAAATGCAACCACGAAAACGTTGGTAAATAATGGAATAAACTGGTATTGATAGCAACATGTCTAGATATTATTCAAAACTTGACATTTCGCTGACGCCGAAATACAAGTTATCTACATTCGCAGGAAATATGTCACACTGTCAGTCAGTCATTTGATGCAGAATATGGACAAACGAATGGTAAAAAAGGTTGAAATAATTCTACCTTGTTTTTCATTAGTTTATCCTTTCTTGCCCATACGCATTCACTTCCTCCACACCATTCCTCTGAGTGGCTGTTTGTGCCCATTTCCTCTACTCACTCTCATGTTCTCGTTTATCGGAGAACTTCAACTGTTTCACGCCGTGCTTTTCAATATGCGTTATTCTTAGCTATCGGTCCGTCACTGCTCGCCTGCCTTCCTGCTAAAATCGTTCCCCGCAGCCCCTCTCTGTCCACCTTCTCCTTTCATGTGTTGCGTCCGCCCACCGGCCATTGTCCCCCGTGGCGTCGCGGCGTGTGGTTTGGGCGGTGATAATGAGTCACAAACAGGCCTCGCAGCGCACCGCCATTGGGGTAGAGCGGGCAGCGCGGTGCTTTGAAGTCGGTGACGTGCGTAATTTGTGTGTGACTGTGTCTCTGCAGCCACCGGTCGCAATTCATTGCGACCTCATGGCTCTTTAATGAGTGATTGCCTGAATTTACACGAGAATGCAGTATCGCGGGTCGGAGGTTTACAACTGGACTCGAATACACGCCGAAACCTGCTCTGTTGATGGCGAATTTAATGCTGGCTGTATGATTTGAAACAGTATAGTGGTGCATAAATTGATGTTCCTTTTATTGTGAATATAACTCTAGCAATTTGTCTTTTTCTATTATTAAACAACGAAATTACTCGACTTCGCTGCAGAATTGGGACACTCGCAGATTTTATTTCATAACCATATCTGTTTGGTAGTTTAATACGAGGTCTTCGCGAGGAAACCATGTTGGATTCCTTTTAATGCTTGCATTATCGCTGCCTGCACTGTCAACATTTTTTAGTAATTGAAAAGTTTACACCCTTTTTTGTTTTGTATAGTGCAGGAAATTGTATTTTCTTCTCTACGAAAATTTGAATCAAGTTTTTATTTTATTTTCGTGTTTTTGTAAAAACTTCCCAGTAAAGTAATTTTATTTCAATGGTTTTCTAGTTCTCATTTAGAACACTTTCTTTTTATTTTACCTTTCACAAAAGTACTATAATTTCAATGACATATGGTCAGTGGAGATGCTTTTTCTATATGTTTCATATTATTTCTCATTAGAAGCAAATGTAGCTTTGTTGTCGTAAGAGCTTAGCTAAATTTGATTGATACTGCACAAGATCGTCAAAAATGTTAAAAGAATGATTTTATGTGTAAATATAATAATAATAATAATAATAATAATAATAATAATAATAATAATAATAATAATAATAATAATAATAATAATAAAATTGTCTTTATTTGTGGCGAGGCTCAGGCCTCAAGGCCTGCTCTTCCACCTAACCACTTTAATTAATTATTTACAATTTTAAAAATTACAGTTGAGGCGTTCGGATGTAATTAATATTAACTGACTTTTAATGATTCTGATGTAATTAATATTAACTGATATGTCGCAGAAGAAGAGAAAAATCAATTTGTGACTACCACCTACATCAATTTATCTCTATGAGCCGAATGAATTTATTGTCATTTTTTGTTTATTCTTGAAATTTCGCAAAATGGAAAGACATGATGTAAGGAACATTCTTAAAAAATGAGATAAAAAAGAGCTCCCACTTATTCCATTTAGAATCAATAATTCAATATTCACCCGAAATGTCAGTTGTCATTACCCGACAGCCTCAACTGTGAACAATAAACAAAAAAGGGGGGCTTATTTTACATTTACGCCTGGGATGCAATACTAGGGACCATCCCGGCATACGCCCTAAGCGATTGAGTAAACCCAGAAAAAACCTCAATCAGAATGGCGGCTTAAGGCCGAAATATTGAGAGGAAGAAATATCAGGGCTGAGAGTGAAATATCTCTCAAACTAGACGGTAGAATCTTCATATTTTGCTAATTAATGTAAAAATAAATAATATCAAGATATACTTATGTTGTAATGTTTGATATTGCGTGACAGCTTCAATATAAAACAGAAGCACTCATGCAAGAAATCTTGAATTTCAACTTAGAATAGAGGAGAGGATATAACTGGAGAAACGTAAGTTGTTGCATGAACGTCTGCATGCAAATGGCAGCTAGTGCCTTTGACAGAAAGCGCCTTGAATAGCGCAGCGTGGCTCCAAATAGGCGGCCTATGGGGACGGGGCGCCCGCGGGGGCTCGCCGGCACGCCCCCTCACGCCTCCGCACGCGGCGGCGGCGGCGCTCCGTGACGTCAGCAGCCTGCTTCCAGAGCTTTCGGCGCGGCCCCGCCCCCGCGTGACGTCAGCGCCGCGCGCACGCGCACGCGCACGGGCGATTGGGAGCGCAGCCTCCGCGCGAGAAGATTCTGGAAACGCCATCGATGCGACATGCACACAGGAGTCGCCTTGCGCGGTAGTGCGTGCAACAAGGGATGAGCCTCCTACGAGTGACCTCGTCTGAGGGAGGGGAGAGCTTTCGTTTACCTTCCTTTATTTGGCAAAATTGATTTAAGTACTTATTTGTATTCCATTTATGTAATTATTTAAACAATAATATTGTATAATATCATCTCTGCAGTACATAAATAATACAGTACATAACAAATATGTTTATTGTTGAACAAAAATCTACGATGCCCTTCCCACTCCATAATCGGATGGATCCACCCCTAATCTGAGATTCGTAAATCTATTCGGTACATTGGACGTGGTTGCTCGGTATTAGAGTGGTATAAAGTTTTCTTTTAGAATGCATTTTGTCATTTGTCGATGAGATTTTTTTCGTCATTCTTCGACGTGGTTTCGTTTGTTCTTGTTTCACAGTTGAGTTGGTTGGCCTCTTTCATCACACTTTAAACCTTTAAAATAGCGGTCTATTTAATTTCTTTTGCTACTTATGGAAACCACTACGATATTTTCATAAATCCTGGCAGTTTCCGATGATAAGTTTCATATAAATCCTACCGCACAATGGGTTGGATACCAACTCATTAGGCTTAATTTATTTTCTTAGTTCTCCAATTTCAATAATTATTATTTTCTTTAAATACGTATTTGTATTTACATTATCAGATGTAATTTTCAAAATGTTATTTATCTATCGTTTTTCAAGTCAACTTTACGTAAATTCATATTTTATAAAAGATGTAATTATAGCAAAACTTTCTAGTTTACTTGCACAAGCGCTTTCGCTTATTCACCACAGAAGTGTTCGATATATTTAGAGTATGACGAGATCTGATGATTAAAACTCATGTTGCGTGACTGTACCTTATCACTCTCATCGTCTATCCGGAACATTCTCTCATTTTTTTCTCTCTTCGGGAAAGTTTTTTTTTTTTTCTTTTTTGTTTTCTAAACATTTTTCTCAGAAGCTGATAAAAAACGTGACACTAGGCGACAGCAAAGTGCTGAACTTCCCGAAGTAATAAAGGCACTTCCTTGCAATTTAATGAGGGTAGTTGTGGTATCTTGAGGAGGAGGAGCAGCAGCTGGCAAGAAAAATGAAGACGTTGCTGCTGCAGAGTAGCATTTCCATATGGTCTGGCCGCGCGCCAACTGGCCCAGGGTCTCCCGCTGCGACTCCGCCTCTTGCACGAGCTGGTAAATCCTGCCTCTTCAGCCACTTGCGTGACACACGTGCCTTTCAAGACAGGGTGTTGGGTACTTCGTGTGCAATCGTGATATCCTCTTGGCAGGAACTGGTAGAGTCGTATGTTGTGTTGTAATTTCGCTACTCAGGGAAAATATGGGAAGGAGCTTGAGGAACACCTGCAAAGTTCCAG
This sequence comes from Teleogryllus occipitalis, assembly GCA_011170035.1. Classification (NCBI taxonomy): domain Eukaryota; kingdom Metazoa; phylum Arthropoda; class Insecta; order Orthoptera; family Gryllidae; genus Teleogryllus; species Teleogryllus occipitalis. The sequence continues at coordinate 92,144 of BLKR01001196.1, read as the reverse complement.
TACTTTACATGAAAATTCGCGAAGCTGAGACTCTGAAAATTTTATATTTTTCTGTTTGTAAGGTAAAATTAGCCATATTTTAGCTAAAGTGGCACGCTGTCAAATAGTTTTTATCAGCACATCGTTGGATATGGAAGGACCACATCTGCCAAAAATTTCAAAAATACCATCAAATAATATGTATTCCTTAGTTTTTGTAAAGTAGCATATAAATGCGAAAAAGCAGGGTGTTTATGGAGCTTGTGGCATCCCTAAACCCATTTTAAATACCGATTTTTTGGTGCAGATTTTTTTACATTGGAAACTAACACTTTTTTCACTAGGTCATTGAAATATATTTTTTTCGTTACATTCTAAGCTACATAAGTAGAGCTGGAGATGAATAAGATTATTTTCGTCATGTTAGGGATCGAACGAAATTTATTTCAAAATATGCATCCTGGTTCGAAACCACCAAGTCCATATAGATACATCTAGGACCGAACGTATTGGGCTTATGTAATACAATGTTGATTTCTTGAACGGAGAAGTATTACTAGTGTCTAATACTAGGAAACATTACCACTCTAATAACTATGAAATACCCTTGGCGCAGACATGAGTAATTTACGGACCTGACCTTCTTTTCCATTTTCGTCATGGCTTGCGATTAGAGCTGCCATGTACGAAGTTCACGGTCAGGCGGAGTGTAAACGCATTGGTTATGAAATCGAGATGCCTCTTTCTTATCCGATCGCGCCCTCCTTGTGACGTGTTTGCTGCGTGGAACTTTTTTCTCTGCGGCACTCATATTCTTTAGACATCATCCCACGGTCCATCTTACATTGACAATGCCATCCAAGTATTAAATGAATGTGTTCGCGTAGCTTATGAGCGAGGGTAGAGCGCAGGAGGATCTCCGATTCAGAGGTAACGAAAGTGGATGAGTTATTTGGAGGAGGGAATACAATCCTTTGCAGGCTTAAATGTATTATTAAGTTATTATAATTAAAAAACAGGATCAATAATTTTTATGTGTGACTGATTTTTATGTGTTAAATTATTTACATTTGTACAACCGAAGAATTATTTACATTTTCGAACATTCCTTGCTACGAATAGAGTTCTTTTATTCTGGAGTTTGTATCAGGGAAGTGTTCTCCTTCAATAATAGTGGAACGTTTTGATTACTTTATCACCCTTCCTTTGTTTTGCTGAAGGCGTGTGTTATTTACTTTCAGCGTGGGAGCAAAATTTGGCTCGAAGAGGACTTCACAATGGATGTCCGTCCAACATCATTAGCGTACTTCTCAACAATTCGTAATCATAGTCCTCACGCGGGTTTGATTAGAAAGAAGCTGTATATTTAGCTGAAAATTAACCGGGGCCGGGTTTTCTTACAAGTGTAACAATTGGTTCTTAGGGTCCTTCATCTACAAGGGTCCGTGCGCCTCTAAAGAAATCGAAAAAAATATATAAAATAAATTATGTTTGTTTCTTGTTTCTGTAGAAAATTAAACATGTACTCATAAACAAGAAATTAAAAATGTATTTAAATAAAAAAAATAATGTATGCTCAATTATATAAATAATTAATTAATTTTCATTTGTATTTGTAGAAAATATTCCATTGCAATTTGTGCTTTAGGGCGTTTTATGGGAATTTTTCCTTAGAGAGGACTCATCACGATTTTGTGCTTGAGGGTCACACAGATCTAAATTAGGTCCCGAGCAGATTTTTTTCTTTCTTTTTTTTTCATTTTACGATGGAAAATATATTTAAAAGTACTATAGCTGTCTGTTCGATTAAAATTGCTTCGTGTTTATACAGAGGAATTGGAGATTTTTTGTTATAGTTTTGCGCATTTAATATTGGTTCTCATCTGTACGACAGTGTTTTGTAGATGAAATAGAGGAACATTGATATGAAGTCTCAATACGTTGTCTTTTTATCTTTTTGTCGATTTTCTTCGTCAACACAAATACTTGTGAACCGGATTGACTGTCTTCTAGATCAACATTTAGATCTCGCTCACAATCGTTGTTTGTTTCTAAAAGCGGGTGCACTCTCGTAAATTACTGTAAAGGCGTATAATCACCCGGCGAGATGATGTTTGTTCTCGGCAGACGCCCGGAGTGCGATGTTGCGTCCGTGTCTGTGTGTGGGGTGCGCGGGGGCGGGCGGTGGGGGCGGTGGCAGGGCAGCCTGGAATAGCCGCGCGCCGCGGGCGTGGGAGTGGCCGGGGGCGTGGCCGCCGCCCGAGGGGCGTGCTCTCCGGGATGCCCTAGTCTTTCCATGACGATGCTCCTTACACGAATATTTTGAAGACGTGTCCGTGTAAGTATCAAACAAATTAATGTTCTAGGACATACATGGGAACTTACGTAAGGTAAAGGATACGTTTTTTTTTTTTGAAATTTTATATTTCAATTAAGATGATGAATAATATGGAAAGTTAACAAAATATCAGCTTTCTCCCCATACGAATAGAGAATATCTATATCCATTGTTATTTGAAAGTTAATGCATTAGTAGATAAACACAAATTACAGGGAAATTCATTTAATTGAATGCATTTCTCGGAACAAGACCTTCAGCTGTCAGTAGAATGTTACTAGTCCATACCTCACAGAGTTTGCATGAATACTCTGCTTTCAGAGTTTTAAACATTAATATATCCATAGGAATTAGCGTATCGTATTGTACATCGACACAAATTGAGTATTTTCCTCGCGGTTACAGTGGATTTTAATTTTCATTTGAAATGCATGTGGGACGCTCCCAAGCAAAACATCCTCCGTTTGTTAGAAATAATAATTGTTCACTGTACTGAATATATATATCTAAAAACATGAGTAAATGCAAAAGGGAATTTTTTGTCTATAATATTTCAAACACCTCTGCAAATAAAACAATTCAACTTTTCGCTGTAGAATTTCCACACTATCAGTTTACATGGGTCTCATGAATTATAAAGTTGTCAAGATATAAAGCGCAGTATTTCTCTGCTTCACTAAATAAAGGTTGAAATGAGTGCGGTTGGGTAGGTTTTCCTTGTTGCTCCCTTCTATACCAACGCTATTCTTTCATTGCCCCGCTGATTATGATTAATGTGAACCTGCCATGGGCTTGCATCACTCTGAGCTTTTATTACCTAATTACTATAATTTTGCGCCCTGTGCGTGCATTGTGCGCGTGTAATATCCTAATGAGAGTACTAATGATGCCCAATTACTTGTTTTCCCGCCTCACATTCGGATATCACATCAGGGCCCCGGTCATAATGAGATTTTGAAGTGTTGTTAGTCGAAATTTTCTCACATTGAAATATTTACTTTCGGACAAACACAATTTCGTGCGAGAATTGTATGCACAGTATGAAAGTAATTATTGCAGCGAACAGAACCCAACTGCGTTGAAATGCATCTGGTGGGTGGTGGCGGTTCATTTTCATTGTGATATCGTGCATTTATTCCACGCGAAATGTGAACCCACTTTATTTATGCTAACGAAAGTAAACATCCATATTATGGAGGATCTCTTGCGTAACATCCATTTTAGTGTGGTGGATTTCACCTCACCTGCTTGTCATAGAAGTTTGTTTATGTATAATTTCTGCGGAAGCATGCTACAGTGACAATTAATATGTATGAAAACAGGTATCGCGTGAATGACACTATTTTTTACTGGGATTGTAAAACTTATGGTATTTTATAAGATGCCCTTGCACATAATGAGATGAAAACGCCTACATAATATCTGGAATCGAGAGAGAGGAGAGAGGGACAGAGAGAAAAATGTATTTAAAGCAATGTATGTATTGTACTTCCTCAGTGTAAGTAATTCAGTGTTGCTTTTTTCATTGCAGGTAAGCTCCAGAAGCAATTATTTCTGCATCCCACGCTGTTCTGCAGCGCTCCATCATTCTTGAAGTCTCGGCTGCGGAAATCGCAATTCCTGATCGCGACGTTGATTACCTTCACCAGGTTTGTTTCAAATATTTTAACTAAAAACTGCTGTCTCAAACTTATTCGATTTCAACTAAAGGCTAATTGCATAAGGAACAAATGATGATTTGCAACTTTCAAAAAGTAATTTTGTATGTGTTACGTGGAGTTCAATTGATTTGTAGAGCACATCTTTAATCATGCACGTGCTGTGACGTGCAGACTGAAATTTGGTAATTATTTTTCGTTCATTTTAACAATGCAAGAATATATATCTAAGGGCAGTGAAAAAACCATATTCAACACGAAGCTCGATGGACCCCGTTTTCCCATCATCGCAATGTCGATGGTCCGTGGACACTGGTCTAGATTTCTGCTCGGTGGTGCATACGGTGGAGCGGAGCTCACCGAGCTCAGTGAGAGCGTCTAGACCAGAGCTGTCCAACTGGCGGCCAGCGGTGCTACTTATTGTGACCCGCGGAATGTGATTAGATAAATGAGAAAGGCCCTGTCGGGCGAGAAGATTGCGCCTAGCGCACGCGCCCCTTAATGCCCTAACACCCCTTAATATAAAAAAAGGTTACATTTTGATTCAAGTATTTTTCCTAGTCAATTCAGAAATTCAAAACCATCCCTGTGTGTTTCACTGCGTGATGCATGGTAGAGCCTGATATCATGCATGGTGCCACACCCCCTCTCCGTTTCAGAGCAGCGGGGCAAAGTGCCGAGCTCAACAATACGGGATGACGTGTGGATCGCCCAAGTGACGAAAATACATCCTACAACCAAATAAAGGTGTTATTTGTGACAGATAGGTCAGTGCATCAACTGATGTCACTGCAGCGCCTCTGACCGGGAGGTCCTAGGTTCACACTCCCAACGGCGGCAGGATTTTCGACACTAGCTCTACAGCTAGGTTGAATTCCGTCGCTGTCTGGAGGAGAATTCTAGCGGCCGGCTGCTCTGATGGGTAGTTTTCCGTGGTTTCTCCGATCAACACCTGGCGATTGCCGGAACAGTATCTTACCAAACGGGCCACGGACCGCGCGCAATCTGTCCTTCCTCTTCCTTGTCCTATCCTCTCCCCTTACACACACACTTACAGTAACATGCACTTCACTACCACATATTCCGGGAGACCGGTCGTGAGCTTAGAGCTTGTCCCGGCTGGGGCGGTGCCCCGCTGGTGGGAGAATCCTGGTTAGGGGAAACCCCGCTAGCCGACGGTAGGTCGGCGCCGGATCTCGCCATTCAGCGGTGAAAGATCACCGCCATCTCCCGAGAAAAACATGCACTCCACTAACGTCACTAATGACCAAAGCAGTTGACGCGCCCGGAACGACGAACAAATCCATCGATGAATGTTAGTTGTGGCAGCTGGTGCAGCCGTGGGTGAATGGGGCGAGGGGTGTGGCGTGGCGAGCGCGTCTTAGCGCCGACGGCGAGACCGGTTGCGTCACTTGCCGCGGGCGCCTCCCGACCTGGGCCACGGGCGCGGGCGCGGGCGGGCGCCGCGGGAGGGCCGGGCCCAGCTGGCCCTGCGCGATCGATGGCCCTCGCACGGCCGCCCCCGAGTGCGTCACGCCGCGCGCAAGCGCCCTGCGCGCCTCCGGAAGCTTCGGCCGGGCCAGCCCCCGGCCTGCCCTCACGCGCACGCCTCCCTTAGCCCATGCATTCGCGACTGCACCAGGAGCAGTGCATCAACTGATGTCGTCTAGGTTCCCACTCCCCACGGCGGCAGGATTTTCGACACTAGCTTTTCAGCTAGGTTGAATTCAGGCGCTGTCTGGAGGAGAATTCTAGTGGCCGGCTGCTCTGATCGGTAGTTTTCCGTGGTTTCTCCGATCAACACCAGGCGAATGCCGGAGCAGTACCTTACCAAACGGGCCACGGACCGCGCGCGATCTATCCTTTCTTTTCCTTGTCCTATCCTCTCCCCTTACACACACACTAACATGTACTACACTACCACATATTCCGGGAGACCGGTCGGGAGTTTAGAGTTTGTCCCGGCTGGGGCGGTGCCCCGCTGGTGGGAGAGTCCTGGTTAAGGGGAAACCCCGGTAGCCGACGGTGAGGCGGCGCCAGATCTCGCCATCCAGGGGTGGGAAGATCACCGCCATCTCCACCCCAAAATATGCTCTACACTTTCGGGACTAATGTCCAAAGCCGTTGATGCGTCCGGAAACACGAAAAAATCAATCAGTCATTCGCGACTGCCTTAAGGCAACCACAATTTATCAGTCGTTTTGTCCTATTTGAAGATGTCTTACCACATCTGCTCTCGTTCTATATTACTAATATTCAATATTGTACGTTGACTTTGGCAGCAAGCGTTGACTCGCAGCAAATATTCGTTTTTCTTCACCGAAAATTGTCTGCCTTATTCCTATTTATTTATTTGAATTTATCTGTCTCTCCCATTTTTGTATTGATTCCTTCGCATACTACACCCCTTCATTTCCCAACGCTTTCGGTTTATTCATCTTCTCCCAGACGCGTATGCAGTCTAAAGAAGAGCGGAGGCCAACATTTTTAGGTTTCTCTGGGCCCCCTTTTCCATTAAATATTCGTACTTACGTATGACAAATTTTACTGGGAAATAAATAAAATGTACCACGAGGAAAATGTAATTATAACTTTAATGACAATTAATTTTAATTTTGAATCATTTACAGGGTTGTCAGATGATTTAGAGAATTTTTTCTCCAAATGTGTTATGAATTCACAAAAAATTCAGCTAGATAATAGACGAGTACTGAGAATAGATAATATGTACGGTAATAAAATGTTCCATTTTGTAGTGTTTCGGGACCTTCGAAATAGTGAGTGTGGCCACGCCCCCTTGGCCCTCCGTGCGCACGCCAGCGCCTGCTCCGAGCCTGTGTCGAGGTGGTTTCCGCCGGCCTCTGTGAGCGAGGCCCGTCTTCCGCCTACCGCGGCGCCCGTTCTGGAAGTTGCGCGTTGAGGGATAATTAATTGGAAGCGGACGCTCGCGGCCAACGCGCCGCCCCGGCCCCTGCTCCGCCCCCGCTCCGCCCCTGCTCCGCCCCTGCTCCGCCCCTGCTCCCCCCTGCTCCGCCCCTGCTCCGCCACTGCCGCCGCCTCTGTAATTCCCGCAGCGGAGGGTGGACGACGCGCGGTCCACGCCCTCCACGCCTTCGCCTCCGCCTCCGTCTCCTCCGCCTCTGCTACCGCCTCCGCCATCGCCACCACTATCCCCTCCACCTCCCTCCAACACCGCCTCTGACTCCTCTGCCACTGCTACCGCCTCCGCCTTCCCCTCCACCACCTCTAGTCTCCGTCTCCGCCCTCGCCTCCGCCTTCGCCTCCGCCACCACCACCACCGCCTCCACCTCCGCTTCCGCCACCGCCTCCGCCAGCGCCACCGCTATCGCCTCCGCCTCCCTCCAACACCGCCTCTGCCTCTGTCTTCTCCTCTGCCAGCGCTATCGCCTCCGCCTCCAACACCTCCACTACAGCTGCCACCTCTTCCGCCTCCGCTTCCGCCAACGCCCGCCCCTGACGCCCGTCGCTGCGCCCGGCTCGTCTTCGCCTCCTGCCGCTGAGTTGGCGAGGGAGCTGGGCATCCGACTCCGCGATGAAATCTCTGGCGACGAAACATGATACAGTTTTCTGGAGTTATCACCACTTTCATGGCATATTTGATTTTTTGCCAATAACTCTGAAAATTGTATATGACGTATGGGAGAGAAATTACATGATTCACGTCAAAAGTAATTATAGATTAGATTGATTTAAAATGTACGAATAGTACGAATAATGATGCAACATTGAATGCTCCCTTATTTACTGCACACTTTAATGTTTTAAAATTCATTGGTGTGCTTTGCATATTTTGTAATATAGCTTCCTTTACATTTACGTACTTTGACACGTATGTACATAATTTGCATATGTGTATACTTATTTGCTATATAATGTAATGTCTAATGTGTGTGTAAATAATCCGATTCAGTCGCAGTGAAACCAAAGTAATGGTCCCTTCACAAAAATTCTATATTCACTTATTTCCTTCTCGCATAAAATATAAGTTATCTTTATATACAGTATTAAAATTTTTACTATTATACGAACTTATTATAATGAAATTAAAGGTTCGTACTTCTATTCTACGCATTCGAGCATTAAAATATATTTGACTACGAGATCTAGAGGGAAGATTGCTGTCCATCCATAACCGTAATCGTCTCTTCCTAATAGATGTCAGTATTATTCTTACATCTCTTTAATACAGTGTGCACAGTTTTGGCAACACCTTGTGACATTCCGCCCTTCATCATTGCATTTCTGAAGCAACGTACGCTCTGCTTTAATCGTAATTAATTCATTTTCCACCGTTTTTGTCACTTTTTGTAGTACTATTTTCCCTTTCGTTCTTCTCATTACTTTCTTTTTCTCAGACACCAAAGCATTGGAGCATTTGCCCTGTTTTGTTTCCTTTTTCTCTTTGAGAACGTATATCGTCATCGTATTTCTGTTTCTCCGTTTTATAGTTCATTAGGGCTACCTCCGTTTCTCAGATATTGTGTTGAATAACTGGTATTAACGTGGAGTTTGTCGTTAGAGCTGAAGAACGTACACCGAAGTCATATGCGATTTTAATGACCCTATAAATGTGCCATTTTAGCTAGACGTCATTCCAAGCGCGAGAGGGCACATCTGATAGATTGATTTAAGTCTTCAACTCTTGATAGAAAACACTAAATCTTTAGCTTGGACATGTGCAGCTATCTCTGTGCCTCTTTCTGAAGCGAAACTATAAACGTCTTATGCTGTCTTGTCTATCGTGGCAATGCCAAGGTCAAACTTCCATTGTTCATTCATTCAAGTATCCACAATCAACAGATGGCAAACAAATGACGTGCGTAATAGCGATATGTATATGACAATATCGAGAAGACAAACGCCATATTCAGCGAAGAGTTAAGTACTTCATTGTAAAACTCCAAAGTTTAAAGAGACAAGGACCATTCAATGGCTAACGAAGCATTATAACAGGTTGTATACACGAACTGAATGAACATAAGGTTTTGATATGGTGTAACTTTTTAATATAAATCATGATCTAGAAACAATGTAGGATGCTAAGCGACTCTGCAGTTGCATTTCATGGGTAACTAAAAATGTATTTTAGTTGTTTCTTAAATCAAAATCATCAGTCCTCACTTTTAAAAAATCATGAATTGGTATTAAAATAACATTACTTCACATAAGAGCATCGAATGATTTTTAAATTTTACAATCCTTGCTCCATCTAATAAAGATCTATGTTACTGACTAGATAAATTTTAGACTAAGGGCATTTTTATCCTCTTTTAAGAGTGTCTTTAGGCAATTTATATACCTGGCATTTATCCTGGAAGTTCTTAGTAAAATAAGCTCTACCACCAGTATGAAGATCCCTCAGTCGTACCGTTTGCAGTAATCTATTTGCGGAAGGTTTGCCTTTCATGCAAACTTCCGACTGACGCAGGGTTAAATAAAAAAGGCGTCACTTCGCGGATCAGAAGCAGCTGCGTCGCAGCGGCTGGAATATTCCAGCACCGCCCCCGCGGCCAGTGAATCACGCGAACACTTGCGGGGGAGAGAAAGGAAGCGCCTGCTGACGGGGAGATGACCACATTCTCGCGGCTATTCTTGATGCACATGCAGCATGTGAAAAATAGAGAATGATAAATGGCTAGCGTAATTGTAGTGAGGATATTTTTTACTGAAAATTGAAGAACTTTCATGAGTCGTGTGCACAGGCGGGCAGAATTCTCTTACTTTCATTCCATCATTTATGGTTCTAAGGAAGTGTTATCGAGTTTTAAGAGTTAAGTGAAGAGAAGTTAGCTGATGATGGTAGATTTGGTAAATCAGGTTCAGATGCAAACAGCAACACGTTTTACCATTACGCAGCCTCGAAAACGGTGTATCTAGGGCTTTAACACCACACCTCAAGGGACACGAGATAAGTTTTTGTATGCCACAGTCCACTAAATGAGTCATTTTCAGCGTTCTTTTCCGTTTTTCGAAGCTTCATTCCCCGGTAACACGGTTTACCAGAATCGCTTAGAAGTTGGATTCTAATCTGAAGCTATTTTCTTTCTACAATTTTTCACGATTTAAAAGTTGTGTTCTGGAGATTGAATTTATTTTTGGCAAAACATATTCGGTCCTTCAACATTTTTTGGGGAGATCCGCACTTGTGGACTCTCTAACTGTTCAGAACTTCTCGTTCTATCCGCCGCCGTAACATTCATAATAATATTAAGTAATAAAAAAACACTTAAATAAAAATTTGAATTTGCAGTTTAATTTCGAGATTAACGTATACGAGAACATGCGATGAACATGTGAGGAACATATGGATAACATCCATGATATAAATGGGGTACACATATGGTACATACGGGAAATGCGAGGGTGGACATATACAGTATATAGGGCAATATGAGTTGGATCATGCGATTAATATGTTTCTGTCAATAGGTTCGTCATCACGGTTTGATTATGCTTTAACATAAGAGTTCAGAGACCGACATTTCGAAGTTGTGATCCAGTATGAAGATATTTTGACAATTTTAGATACAATGTTTTCTAAGTGCGTAAGGTTCCCCCAGTACCAATTAGTGTATTGTAATTTAACAATTAAATGACATTAGTTTTATAAAAGGCAAGGAATTATCTACTCTTTATCATGAAGATTACAATTTTTACATTAGCAATATAACGGAGGACTCTTTTTACTTTCTCTGTTATTGTGTAATACGAAAAAGTTATTGTAAAATTGCAGCCAAAATTGCCCATATTTCGAGAGAAAACATGTTTTGTGTAACTCAGTTACCCTATAAATTGATTTTTGTAGTTCTGATGCATTGTAGTTTACTTACTTTTGCCAAAACGAAGTATTACGAAAACGAAGTATTAGTTTTGCCAAGTATTAGAATGCCAAAACGAAGTATTAGTTTACTTACTTTTGCCAATAGTCGAAATCTACTTTGAAATTACTTGATGCAGATAGTGCGTTTTTTCTCTGTATTTGTGACAATCCATTTATCTGTGAAATAAATTACCGCCAAAACTTTACCACTTGAGCTTTTTATATTTTACGATCGATCTAGCTGATCCATAGCCTCTCGATATTGAAACCCTTTAATTTTTTGGAGGTTCGTTTCATGAAGCTCCCAGGTCACACTCAGACCTTCGATATTTCGAATTTTGCTTGATGGTGTAAAATGTCTGCTGGAGGAGCCTGTGCAGCCAAGTTCCAATTTCACCTTGGGGAAATATTTTTGCAGGATAAAAATTCTTGTACGAGTTCAACTAGTGTTAAGTATTAGAAAACAGTTGCAAATAATATGGAGTGTGAGCTACTTTACCATCACTATTTTCTATCTGCGTCACATTTTTGTCTATTTGTTAGGTACCGGTCTGATGAGACCTGTAAACCCATAGTACTAGAAATCTGGACTAATAATAGAGCATGGGAGTATTTGCAGTTCATAAAACATTGATTGCGTCCTGAAGGCGCGCCCGCCAGGAACTGCATCCCGGGCGCGAATGGCGTGGGCGGAGTTCCCCCGCCCTCCGTTTCCCCCGCGAGCCGCGGAGCCGCGCCGCGGCGCTTCCATCGGGCGCCAGAGCGCGCCCCCGCGGCCAAACACTGGAGGTTGAGGGGCCCGCCGCCAGGGCGTGCCAGCGTCGAGCGCTAGCGCCGCGGATGTCCACGGCGCTGCTGTCGCCGGCGACGCTAGCGACGCTGCGCTGACGGCGCTGGAGGCGGCGGCGCCGGCGAAGGCGCTGGTGGCGCCGCTCGCGGAGTCCCAGCTGGCTGGTCCGTGTTCATTCTCGATCCAATCCCTGCAGAGGCAACGGCGCCGCTGCTGGACCGGTTGAGTCTGGAGGCAGCCGCAGATGGTGGGGAAGCTGGCTTTCCGTCTTTTACACTCTCGTCGTTTCTGCTCGTCTGCTCTGAAATCAAGTGAATAATTAATATTGGTTGGTTTTAGATTTTACTTTAAATTTGTATAATAGAAAATGTTGGAGTAGATTTTCACATTCTTAGTAAAATGTGTTTTTCTTTTGTAAAGGATCTTTACACTTCTGTAAGAGAACTGAACTACTATTATGTTTATTGTATTGTATAATATATGAAGAGTAGATAACATATGTTTCACTATGTTATCATTTACTGTTTATGTTTCACACTAAAAGGGTTCTTTTCGCTCTACATGAAATACTATGGTAATATCGCGTAAGAAATCGTATAATATATCCAAAAAAAAAAAAAAAAAATAATCAATCAGTTTACTGTTAAAACATTGCAGTTTACCTGAAAACGAATGACGTCTGGCCGTTGACATTTCTAATATTGATTGTTACTCTTCTTCAGCATTGGCTTTTGGTACACATTCCGCTGTTTATTCATTTTCTAATACTGTTAATAATTCTTTATTACAAGCACTATTAGCAATGTTAGTTAAATTGATGTTTATTCGAGATAATTTGGTTTTGTAATTATTTTTTGTAGTAATAATGGGGAGGAAATGTAAAGATTTGATTTGGAAAGATCATTCTGTAGCAATGTCTCTCTTACATTTTATAAAGTTTTCATTAACATGCTTCACTGTAATTGCTTAGTAGTTATTAAAACTATGAGCAGGCGAAGAAATGATTTACAAATCATGATACACCGAAGAAGAAAGTACTATTCCTACGTATCATGTGTGATTGAGGTGATGAGAATATATTTCATTGAAGTGCCAGTTGTGATTCTGATGAAGGAACTTTCTAGTGGTCGTGGACTCTTTTTTGTATTCTGGACAACTGATGTCCAGTGATACCTGATGTCCCACCATGGATCAACATCTTTTTTTAAACCTGTTCACGTACAAACAGCAGTTTTTGCGCAACAATACTGAATCTCAGGGCAGATAATTTGTCGTTGATATATTGTTGGAAATATTTTTAGACCTGGAGAAATTCAATTACCTTTGATTTTTGTAATAAAACCATATTTTTCCGCCTGCGATGGATAGTTCATAAGAACTGGAATACAATAACTTACTCTTTGTTAATGATTTTCAATTCATTTTTTGTAAAAAATATATTTTTAATGCGTGATTTGAAATTGCTCATAATAGTTGGTAGAGCAATATGTTTCCTTTGAGCAGCTCTTGCAGGGATCGCCTTGGGGGCGTCGAGATCTTTAGAATGAGATAGGACAGGGAGGGTGGAGAAGGGGAAACTATTCATCTGAATTCGTTGCTGCTGCATTCAGTCCTGGACGTGCGAATGAATGTCCAACATTCTCGACAGCAAAGGAGCGTTTCTAATCACGTATTCAAGCTTCCCTTGTTGGCATGTATAAAGTTATAAGCTGACGATAGATATCAAAAGAAGAACATCCCTAATTTGTTGTCCAGCCCCAGAGCATCTTAGAGCGTATATTTGGACGTTTGCTACATATTGATGCGGATATTCAATGCGAGGCCTGAGCGCCAAAGAGCGCGTGCGCCGGGGACAATCGGGCGCAGGTGGAGGCGGGAACCCGAACGTGACTGCGCGCCCCCGATACAATCAGCGCGACGCCGACAATGACGCACGCGGCGCGCCGCGGCGCCGGCGCCCGCCCCCGCCCCCGCCCGCCCGAACGCCCGCCCGCCCTCGCCCGCCCCGCCCCGCTCCGCCCCGCCCGGCCCGCCCGCCCCGCCACGCCCCGCCCTGCCCCGTCCGCCCGCCACGCCCGCACGTCCCGCCCACCCCTCCCCGCCCAGCCCGCTCGCCCTGTCCCGCCCGTCACGTCCTGCCCCGTCCTGCCCCGTCCTGCCCCGCCCCGCCCCGCCCCGCCCCGCCCCGCTCCGCCCGCCCTCCCCGCCCGCCCGTTCCGTCCCGCCCGCCCGTTCCGACCCGCCCGCCCCGACGGCCCCGCCACATCCTGCCCGCCGCTCCGTGCAGCGGGAGATGCATAACGACGGGCTCTTGTCCGGTCCTCGCGCTTTCGGACGACGGCGCCGTTGCAATGGATGCACCGGCGCGTGAGGTGCAAACAGATGCTGTGGCAGTGGAAAGAAGGAATTGTTTGGGAAGGACGAGTATAACTATGCAAATGGGATTCGGTGGTTAAAAATGATATGTTCCTTGCCTGTCTGTTTAAAAGAGTAGAGTCTTTCAATTGTATTTCTTGATATGTTCGTGTAAAAACTTTATTTTACACAGATTATGAATCTGTCGAATAAATCTTTAAATTGTTGGTAATGCGAGTAATATCAAGACACGAATAACTAAATCTGCTTTACCGTCTGCACAATATAACGGTAATGTACAAACAATCATACATCGTTTTATTAATAAGCCAGTACGTCGACTTGGGTACGTTAGCTATATGTAATGTATTTGGTATAGTTGCACCTGTGATAGAGGCACTAAGGCTTTGCTACATCGTATTTTTTCAATATTATGTTCATGAATATATATTATTTTGCAGTTGTTACTATTCACGGATAGTTTTCAATCGAGAACTTTCTACTTCAAATTTCTATTCCACAAACTGTCTTTTAGTAAAGAGGATTTGACTTCATTTATCGTTCGTTGATTCAGCTGGTATTTATTGATGTCCGTTGATTCAGCTGACCCGGCCGATGTACTATTATGTGAGCTTATGTGTACAGAACAGACTACTGGACTCGGAGCGTGCACGTGAAAGGACAGGACATGGAAGGCAATGTGCTCAAATGGGGAAGGTGTAGGCAAGGGAGACGAGCTGCAACAGATCTCAGTCACCGTTGCTACAGCGCGTCACCACTTCTACGAGGAGTGTCGCTATGTGCAACGCATCGTTAAAGTTAATTACTTATCTCTCGTTCGGGCAAGCGCACTTTTAAACTTCTTCCGCTCCATCTTCACTGACTGTGTTGCTTTCTTATGTATCAATATCGCCTCTTTAAATGTGATCACGTGAACCGTCCTCACGTGCTCCTTTAAAATGCGTTCGCTGTCCGAATCTTGGAATCGTCCAGTGGCTCCATTGTACCCCCCTCTACCTCTTCCGCCGCCGCCGCCGCCAACGCCTCCCCGCAACGCCGAACGCCGTGCGCCATCGCCATCGCAGCCGCGGCCTCCGTCGGAAACAATAGCGCACGCATTTCGGATTTGCGGCGCGGGAGGGGACGAAGCGAAGTGCGCGCGGTCGGAGCGAGGGGGACACGGAGTCCCCCGCACCGCAGTTCCACTCCGGCCGTTCGTCGCCCCGCCCCGCCCTGCCCCGCCCCGCCCCGCCCCGCCCCGCCCACGCTCTGCGGCCGGCGCCGGTCCGGTGGCCCGATCGCGTCGGGGCAGGTGCAAGAGGCGCGGAGCGAGCACAATGGCGCGCGGAAGGGCTGCCGCAGGAGAGGCCGAGGTGAGCCAATTGGTCCGAGGGAGTGCACGGGAAGGGCGCTGCCCTCGGACAAAGCATGCGGTCGGGATGCGGGAGCGGGCGGGGAGCGAACCGGCGGATTCGAACGCGGCTGGAAACAAGAGCACAAGATGCGCGGCCGAGGGAGATTATACAGCGCGAGTGCAGTGACAATGGCAGGCTGCGCGAGGGGGAAAATGTTCCAGGCAAATGGAGATGAATGGAATGTTGGTGTGCGCGGCTGCGAATCGCCGAAGGAGGCGCTGAGAGTGAGGAAGGTCATGGCTCGCCGCGTGGGACGGCGCAGTTTTCTAATGCAGTGCGCGAGATAGACTCGTGGGAAGCTCGAGGGACAGCGTTGCACAAGGACGGACTGTACAGACGACCTCTTGCGGGTGCAGGTGCAGACGTTCTTTGCATCGTCTTATCTGGGCGCTGACCCGACCTCCCTATGCAACTCGATTCACTCTCTCTCGGCAGCCACTTGTTATCTTCGCAAACACGTCAAGAACACGTCTCGACTAACAGGCATATTGAACTTATCTAACTTGTCTATTATCATTGCGTTACGTGTATATATCTACCGTCCATTTCATCGCTTAATTGGTATTTTATTCAAAGTGTTAGTAATGAAGGGAGAATGACGTAGAGATATGCAGGGAAAGAGGTTATAGACATTATTGCGTAAAACGTTGTTTGTTATTTATTTAAGTACGAACTAATGGAATTAGGTTTGTGGGATTGAAGGATATAACGTGTATACTTCGGAAAGTTAAGGCATATGGGGGGGGGGGTAGGTTGCTTTGATTAGTCTGCAGAAACTCTACCGCACGTTTTAGTTTGCATCCTTTGCTCTTCTCACCACTGCTTTCTCTGAATCTGCAATCAAGAATGTACTTGGATGTTTGTAACAGATGCTCTACAATTTTTCTTGACCAGAAGAAACGTGGAGCGCAACCAAGGGGAAAAGCTTTCTCGTCTGAAGCCCTGCAGAGTGCTCTAAGGGAGCCATTACACCGGAGCAGATTACTACATATTATCGCAGGATATCCTGCGCTCGCTCCGTTTCCACCAAGATTTTCTCCCGTCGCGGCCAACGACCTTTCTGCGTTCTCTTTCCTCTTCGCGAAAGAGGCAAGGTGGAGCCTGGCTACTTCTTCTGTTTCCAACGACGCACAGTGGACCGAAAGACATCCGGGCGCACGTGCTGTGTTTGTTGTCTCTCCTTTCGAATCCAGCATTTCATTCCGCAAAAAGCGAAATTCTGTATCATGAGTAGAGAATACAAATGAGTTCCGTATTTGGTTTACATGTTTAAAAGCTTCCACTTACTTTTAACGTATTCTTGACTATATAGTTGTCTTGAAATCTTTTGTAACAATACTTTCCATCTACTTAAGGAGTAGCCAAAAACAACCAACAGTTTTCTGTATTTTACGAGAATCCTTTTGTATGTTTCAGCGTAGCAATTCAATTTTCCTTTAAGAAACGTATCGTTCACTTTATTTCATTCCTTAATCCTATCTCCGACCAAATGGAAATTGTAACTGAAATAACTTGCGCTGTAATTGAAATGTAGAAACGTGTGTTCTATGTGCTCTTGAGGTCCGCTTGGACCAAGTCCGCGAAGGCGCCGGGCTCGTGTGGGCGTGCCAGCGAGCGAGAGGGCAGGAGGGCGCGAGCGGGGGCGAGGCGGGGGTGGGGCGGGGGCGGGGCGGGGGCGTGAGGTCGCGTCGTTGCCGAGGCAACCGCGCCCGGAAGACGGCGCGGCGCGGCGACGGCGGCCGCCGCGTCGAGGGGCCAGCGAGAGGGAGAGGCAGGTCCAGCTGGCGGCGCCGATAACCCGCCTCGGAAAACTACTTATCTAGGGAGCGCGGGGGCGTGGCCGGCCGGGCACTTTCCGGGCGCAGCGCGCAGGCGCTACGGACGCGCTTTCGTTGCAAAGTGCTCGTTCGACCAGGAGGCTTCCCGCTCGCTTATTTGCGGAAGTAGGGGATTGCTTTATCCCGGACCATCGCGACATCAGGGTGAAATTGGATTATTGTTGTAGGCTTTTCTCCTTACTAGCAATAGAGGTTATTGAGACAATAATTGATTGGCTTCTTTGGAAAATGGAGTTTATTTCTTTTTAAAAAAGAAGTTTTTGCCTTATAAACTTGATCTACTTTCGTGTGAGTTAATTGCTCCTTCAATGAATTCGTCAAGTCAATAATCATATCAGTGACAGACCATTACTTGATATGTCATCTGTTGAGTCATAACTATGGAAACATTGAATAAATGATCCTTAGATTTGTACCAGAAATGAAAGTAGTGTGGATCCTTTTATGAACTCTCTGCACGATGGTTTTCCATTAATCGATTGGCTGTGAAACATTAATCAAATGAACACAGTTTTAAGACCGTGATTGTGAACAGCCAATCACCCCTTCAGAATTGGGTCACTCATTGATTAGGAAAGAAAAGTGAAAATGTGTCGGATTCATTTTTCCCTCCAGTTTGGAAAGAACATTTTCTTATCCTTTATTTGTTTCCCAGAAACATATTCATACATTTTGGTAGGCACAATCGAATATTCAAACTGGCAATTACTGATTTCTGTCTTATTAAGTTAGTATAATATAAAAGTTTAGTAAGTTTGTGGGGGAGTTTTTTATGCAATTTAAAAATAATATCTAAAATGTACATGGTAACGTTGAGTTATTTCTTTCGTGGCCCAGCTTCCTTCTAGGAACTCGCGCCCCAGTCGTTAAATGAAACGTTGCGTTCTGGAAATTCCCCAGACGAGCAATTCTTAGAACCGGCGTTAGTTAATGGGACAATTAGCTATCACTTAACCGAGAAAGTGATTTTGATGCTTACGCCGTAGGGTTATGGATTCATCAACGGCGGAAAGTTGCTTCAAGGAAAAGTTTACGTATTGTTTGTGACGCGTGTGAATGATTTCTTCACATCCTTGAGAAAACAATAGGTCAATGTCCATATGATCCTTGTTTATCTAAGAGCAGTGACATTTTGGACTATATTTCTTGAACGTGTTAGCTGTTACATGTGTGGTTCACTGTTCGAACGAACTCCCGATCTTGCGGAAAATAATGTTGACTATATTAGTGGTAGAAATTCAAATGATGTTTTTGTTTCTATATGTAGATAGTTCAAGACCTTCAAAATGTTCATTCATTAAAATATTATTTGTTTATTAAAACTTTTTAGCAATGTCAGGGAGCATCTATTTTTTGATCGAAGGAAAATTATTTTCATAAAAATAATACATTTTTGTTTGTGCAAATTGTATACTACCACGTTTAATAGCTTACAAGTTTTTATACGATATCCTGGAACTCTCGCTTCCCTGTACACGTCACTACATATTACCTATTCGAAAACATGACTCACGCTGTCATAAATTTCTCCCTGGGGAGATGAAGTCAGCCTGCAAATTACTTGAAGGGTGGAATCAAGCGCGTGTAGAATTTTAGCCACGGCGGCATTTCTCCACGCGTAATTAGGCATCCTAAGCAAAACAGCTCGTGAAATATACCGCAACGCGTATCGGCGCCGACGTTTCGCCCGCCGCGCGCCAGCCTCGCTGGTGGGCGCGTGCGGCCGCAGCCAGCCCTGGGCACGGCGCCCGCTCCGGGGCACGGGGCGCACTGCCCAAAACCCTCAGATTGATTGATTGATTTTTTCGTGTTTCCGGGCGCGTCAACTGCTCTGCTCATTAGTCTCGTTAGAGTAGTGCATGTTTTTCCTCGGGAGATGGCGGTGATCTTCCCCCGCTGGATGGCGAGAATCGGCGCCGACCTACCGTCGGCTAGTGGGGTTTCACCCTAACCAGGACCCACCAGCGGGGCACCGCCCCAGTCGGGACAAGCTCTAAGCTCCCGACCATTCTCCCGGAATATGTGGTAGTGTAATGGATGTTGGTGTGTGTCTAAGAAGAGAGGATAGGACAAGGAATGGGAAGGTCAGATCACACGCGGTCCGTGGCCCGTTTGATTGCTCCGGCATTCGCCTGGTGTTGATCGGAGAAACCACGGAACCAAAACCCTCAGGGGGAAAGTGTTAAACACAGGCGTGGTCCTCTGGTTTTTGAGGCTAAAAAGCAATGGGATATACGGTGGAGGTACTCAACCCAATACATCCGGATTGAGAAAGCTTTGGGCTGAAAATCGAAAGATTTAGAGCTTAAATAATTTTGTTTTCTAAGTGTATATTTATTACTTTACACATTTTATCACCTGATCCATACAATACCATAAGAGATTGAGTGAGCGACTATGGGCACTGTGCTCAGAGTGCGAATAAGTATGTAGAGAAAAGGTGAGTTAGGAATAACGATTGGGTGATGATAATCATTTTGCTGAGATGTTTCTCATTCAAGATGACAAAATAATATTATTTTAAAAATTACAGTTACTCGTAACGGGGGTAATTAGTACTGATTACTAAACGTTAATGGGCGTTGAAATAATATGAAGTATATGATAAATAGAGGACATTTTCTACCGTTTTATGAACATATAAAATAAAGAGAACACTTCAGTAATGCATGAAACCTTTTGTAATACTATATTTTGGGTAAGTGTGTAAAAGGAAAATGATGTTAAAGGAGACTCATGAAGAAAACGAAGATGAGAGAACGAAGATTACCGCCATCTCCCGAGAAAAAGAACATGCACTACACTAACGGGGCTAGTGACCAAAGCAGCTGATGCGCCCGGAAACACGAAAAAATCAGTCAATCAAAGCGACCCACTGGCCGCGCGTGCCTCACCGCGGGGCGTCGGCATAAGCCAGCGCGGTCGCCGGCCCGAGATGTGTCCGCTCGGTGACGCGGGGGCGGGGCGGCGGGTGAAAAAGCGCCAAGACGCCGTACTGCCACTGCCGCCTGCTCGGCCTCGTTATCCTGCTCTTCTTCCTGTGTCGGCTACCCTTACGTTCCTGGGTTCACCGATTCTTTCTCCATCTCCAAGGAGTTTTTCTTTTCCTTTCTTCGTGTCGTTTTCTCCCGTCCTTTCTATTTTATGAATTGTTTTGTTGAAATCAACCCACTTCAAAAATTGAAGTCGCTATTCTCTGTTTTCTCTTGTTTGGTAGTGCGCTTTAGAGTTTCACTTTTCTTGCTATAAGTATTTATTGTTTTAATGCTATCTTTATTTGTTTTTTCTGAACTGAACCATCACTGGATTCTGATATTCTGATGGGGCTGAATTCTGATATTCACATGCTTCCACCTCTGGGATGCGGGTGTCCATCCCCGCCCATTAGCAATATGTGGTAGACAAGACGAGCTCTCGGGAGGTTTTGTGGGAGCTTTCGCATTTACGCGAATCGTCATTATTGACCCTAACAACGTTATGGCTAACATCTACATATTAAAGAGTCACTCATGAATTTCAATGTCATTAGAAGATGAAGGGGTCCTGAACTTGTTAAAATAAATAAATAAAAACTATATTATATTGTTTCTTTTACCAAAAAGAACCCAGCTATTTATTTCTTCGTTCTGATATTAAGTTTGAATTTTAATTCTCATTTGACTTTTCTTTTAAGACAATGACTAATACATTTCTTTATTCCTATTCCTATTACTCCATTCTTTTTACTTCTTATATTTTTTATTATCCGTCTCTATTAATTCTAGTTACTTCGTTCTCACGTTTCATTTATGTTCTCGTCCCGTTGCAAGTCTCAATACTTTTTTACGTATATTTTTCTCCATTTGTTTGTATATTTTCTTGTAGTAATATTTTCCCCACCTTCCGTGGAACTTTCCTTCCCCCGAGAAGGGCACAGTTAGAAATGCACATATTTTCCACTTCTCTCTTCTCTTTTTTTCGGGGTCTTTATTCTGCTGCTTATCTTTGAGGCCTGCGTGCGTGCAGTCCCACTTTGTGCCTTGGCTTCGCCGCCGCTCCCAGCGCCCTC
This sequence comes from Teleogryllus occipitalis, assembly GCA_011170035.1. NCBI lineage: Eukaryota > Metazoa > Arthropoda > Insecta > Orthoptera > Gryllidae > Teleogryllus > Teleogryllus occipitalis. The sequence continues at coordinate 70,882 of BLKR01001196.1, read as the reverse complement.
GTTCTCTATGCCGGCGCGCGCGGCGCCCGCGACGCGAGCGGGGTTCCAGTGCGCGCGCGGCTACCTGTCGCGGGGCGGGGCGGGGCGGGGCGGGCTGGGCTGCGCGGGGCCGCGTGCCGGCGCTCGCGAATCGGTGATTAATGACAGCGCGCGGGGCGGGGCGGGGGCGGGGGCGGGGGCGGGGCGGGGCGGGGCGGGGGTGGGGGCGGGGCGGCGGGCGCCGTCCGGCGGCGCGTGATGGATGGCGGCGCCGCGACGCCGCTCGACTGCCGACGCGCCCTGCGCCGCCCGAACAGTGGGTGGGTTTCCCCACACAAGGACAACGAACGCACGCTTGGGAATAGGAAACGGTGCGTTGCGGAGCGGGAATGGTGGCCCAGTGCATCAGCTGATGTCACTGCAGCGCCTCTGACCGGGAGGTTCTAGGTTCCCACTCCCCACGGCGGCCGGATTTTCGACACTAGCTTTTCAGCTAGGTCGAATTCAGTCGCTGTCTGGTGGAGAATTCTAGCGACCGGATGCTCTGATTGGTAGTTTTCCGTGATTTCTCCAATCAACACCAGGCGAATGCCGGAGTAGTAGCCTAACAAACGGGGCACGGACCGCGCGCGATCTTTCCTTCCTCTTCCTTGTCCTATTCTCTCCCCTTACACACATACACTAACATGCACTACACTACCACTACACTATTCCGGGAGGCTGGTCGGGAGCTTAGAGCTCGCCCCGGCTGGGGCGGTGCCCCGCTGGTGGCAGAGTCCTGGTTAGGGGGAAACCCCACTAGCCGACGGTAGGTCGGCGCCGGATCTCACCATCCAGCGGGGGAAGCTCCCCCCCACCTCCCGAGAGAAAAACATGCACGACACTTACGATACTAATGACCTAAGCTGTTGATGCGCCCGGAATCACTTACCAACCAACCGACCAAAATCGTTTAAGCGAACGGACCACGTGTCCAACATTTTGAGCATTTAGTTTCTTATTCTAGAAACAAAATATAATATTTCTCATAGTAAACACTAGTGTTCTTCTGGAGAAAGAAAGTAATGCGAATCAATTTTGAACGCAATCTAATTCATCTTGTATACACTAATAGAACTGTGTATTTAAAAGTAATTTATTTTTAAAGCAATGCCTTTTCCCGTTTCCTTCGCTTTAGAACACGAGCCACAGGGAGGGGCTGGCGAGGCGAGCGCGCCCTCGTGGGCGGCCGCCCCCGCTCCGCCTGTGGCTGCTGAGCTCCCGCAGAAAAGCCTCTATTTTTCAAGGAAATGCGCGCGCGTCCTGCAGTTTCCGGCGGCCGCTGGGGGGCTCCGGTGGGCTCCGGCGTAACGACGCGGCCCGGAGCCGCGCCCATTGTGGGCGCCCGGCGCTAGCCCGCCCTCCGAATGCGATTCCGCCTATTGTAGGCGTCGCGTTTCCAGCCAAGGGCTCGCGTTGCGCAATCGGAGCCGAGGTTTCTTGGGTGGGCGGCGCCGAGCGCGGATTGAAAAGGAGAGAAGCGTGATAAAAGGTTGCGCGAGAGGAAATAACGAGCGGGAAGGATGTTTGGCGCGGGCGTCGCGGCGTCGATCTGGGGCGGTTATTTATGTAACGCGTGCGCGCCCCGCCGCCTGTAATGGGGTCCGCGCGCGTAATGCAGCGCCCGGCCCGGCGCGTCGCCGCTGACGGCCACGTGACATATGGCGCGGGCGCTTCATGCGGGTGTCGAAGAGCAGCTGACGGCTCCCCCACATATCTCACTCCGCGTGTACACGATTGTGACACGGACATGAAGAAGCTTTTATTCGATTTAGCTTTCCAAATCAGTAGTCGTGAAATGGCTCGCTTTTATTATGAGAGAAAAAGGTTTTAAAGAGTTTCGTATACGACGCCCTCCCCGCACCCTCCGAAAAAAGAAAGCAACACCTTTGGATGCTCCACATGCTGGGCGCCCTTCCTTGCCCTTTTCACTGAAAGGGGCGGGGCGGAGCAATCTCTACTAAATAGATCTGGGTTTCTGAAAGAAAAGGGAACATTAATGGCAGAGGAGTGATATCCTTAAGTATATGCTGGGACAAGTTGTGTTTTTGTGTTGCTAATGGTTCACGTCATTCTGTAAATAGGGATTTGTTTACGCCCTATTTGCAATTTAATAAAAACTTTTTTGATATGTGGAATATATTTGTTAATAGTATTGATCCATATGTTATGCTGGTTTCAATTTAGCTCATTGATAGAAATAACATTAATTTTGATTATTTTGTTCGATTCGACAGTTTATGTTCGATAATTATCTAACATAATTGTTTTTTGTCGTCTGCTGTGCGAGGGGTATAAAAAAGAAATGGTAGATGGGTATAAAAATACATAAAAATGAAATATTGCGGTTAGACGTCATGCGTACCTATTTTTATTCCCGATTTGACGTTTATGAATCATCAGCCAGATCTGGGATTAATAAAACTGAAATAATTATTTTTCGTTGTGTATCGCGTTATGCCAACTTTGTGCCACTTAGCAAGCAGTGAAAAAGATGCAATTTATGATCTCACTATTTTCTCATAACAATGACCAACCCATTGCGCCACACGTCTTGAAGCCCCTGCTCTCATTTTCGTTCTGCTCTGGATTTGACTCTGCTTGTCGTTTGTTAGCTTGATGCCATGAGAGGGAGCGATGTTCCAAACCAGCTTGATGAAACCTGTCTTGCACCAGCCATTCAAGATTCTTTGGCGATAGCTCCATGAAAGTGAAAGCGTTGGCTGTTGTCGTTGCAGAGTGTTGCTCGATGTTGCCTTGCGCTAATCAGAATAATTTACGTAGAGCAATTTTTGTCTAGTTTTATTTACGGCGAAGAGCAATAAAAGCTATAAACCATGTTCTGAGAAGCGTTTACAAAGGCAGAGCTGCAATGTTTATAGTTCTCCTGGAATATGAAATGAGAGATTAAATTGTAATTTCAACAACTGCTATAGTTTGAGTTTCATCAAAAATTACCTAAGAGAAGTAAGCAAATATAAATTGTTTCTTTGTTCTCTAAAGATAAATTATAAAAGCATAAAAACTAGATTATTCCTTTGATTTTCTGAGATTATACCACAAAATAATGTTTCAACATTTCGAAAATATTTATTTTGTACAATGTATCGAGAAGTTATGTTCAGTGTAATTGTGTAACTGAGGTCCTTGAGAACTCAAGGACCTCAGTTACACAATTTGAATTTGAAGTACGGCTTTGGCTCTTTGTTTTATGACGGAAAAGGCTATCAGAAAGTAATAAGTACAAAAGTGTTTCAGTTACATAATGCGGAATATTTATTTTCATTTTTCCTAAATGAAGAAAATATTGTTTTGAAAAGTGAATAATTTTAACGTGTATTTTTATTATTTTAAATCTCCATTTTTTAAATGAAGGTTTTATAAAAAAAGGTATTTTTTCTTTAATTTATAAATCTAAGAACGCCTTAATATCATTAATCGTTTCGTGGACTCATTTGTTTCTATTTATGAGGTATTGCGTACTAAAATTAAGTAATGTTTAAACAGACGATAATATACAAAATGTAACATTTAATGCGTTTTACGGGCGAACGTTTACAGAAGAAAGGGCGGCGTTGCCCGTAGAGGGCTCCGTGGGAGGGCAGCGCTCTTGGCTGGCGAGGGCCGGAAGCGTGCAGGGCGCCGTGCCTCGTTGGAGCACTGGGGCTGTTTCCCCGCGTTAAAAGCCACAGCGGCGGCGCGTGCACGGGTCTCGGGAGGCGAGCTCCCCCCACCCCACCCCCACCCCCGCCCCCGCCCGCGCAGTTACGGTGATCGGCGGAAGCTAAGTGCACGGGGAGTGGGTGTGTTGCCCCGAGAGAGCGCGGAACAGGAAGTATCGCACTTCCACGGAGCGGCAGGTGGGGGGGGGGGGGACAATTGGAGATAATGCGATTACTCGCTCTTTTAGGATTTGGAAGAGATGGTTCTTTGCGAAATAAATCACGGGAATTAAATTAATATTCAATGATACTAATTATTTTTGTTTTCAACTATTAATAGTTTTGGCGAAAAAATAGAAACGTCCATTTTAGTCTGTACTTGAATTTTATTTTGTCATTGAGAAATGACGTGTGTACAGGGGTGTTTTTGCTCGAGTTTGAATTGATCTTCCGCGTAAGAGACATTGTAAGTTAGGTAAATGTGTGTTACACTTTTTGGGCCTCTTTATAGTCATTTTGAATAGTTTGAGATAAGAAGCAAACGAAGTATATTTTTTAAGGATTCTAGGTTCGTATTAAAGGTGGAATATGAATTGTTTTCTCGGGCAATTTTAATGCAGTACAAAACCAGAATTTGACATATTCTGTCTCTGAAAGACAATATCTTGATAGTGTATACTCGTGTTTTTTTCGACTCGGCCAAAGAAACAACCATAAATCGTTTCCGCGGTAACATATTTTAAAGTTTTTGAAATATCGCTGGAAAAGTCAAGCAATCCTGCTAACATATTGCCCACGTAACCATGAATCTGATGACGGATGATACCGTTCACGCCATATATCCGGCGCTTTCTCTGTTGACTCTTATTTTGCTTCCCGTTTCGCGCGAAGCCATCGTTAATATTTGAAGGCGTCCTCGTCCATCTCTGTAGCGACGCGCCGTCCAGCGGGAGACCGCGCCTCGCCTCGCCTCGCCTCGCCTCGCCTCTCGCCTTGCCTCGCCTCGCCTCGCCTCGCCTCGCGCCGGCGATCTCTCGAGGGTTCGACGCTCCCGGGCAAGTGGGCCGCACGCGCGCTGCGATAGTGCTCACTGGTCCGAAATGAGCCGAATTTGACGCACACCAAAAAACACGGAGAGAAGCTATAGATTGAACCTCCCACTCGAAAATTCGAGACTTTTGCAGATAAAAGTCATATAACGAAGTCTTTGACGAGATGGGTTGCTAAATTTCATTCGGTAAAATTTATGTTAAAACGCTCAATTGTAATTGATATTAAAATGACATTAAGGTGACAAATTCCTAAAGGAAATTTTCGTATTGTATTTCAAGAACATCAAGATTGACCGCAGGATGCATGAAAATTTTTTTTGGAATGTATTACGAAAAACACATATACATGAGCACTCCTTGCTGAGAAGATAAACACTAGTTAACAGGAAAATTGCGAAATCTTTCTGAAAGTGAAACATATATGTGTTGATGGATCAAACATTCATGTAATACATTTACACATGTTGAACGTTTTTTCTCTTATGATGATTATTTGTTGCAATGTTCATTTGAAAGTGTGTGTAGTGTGCTGTGGCCGGTGGCGGGGTAGAGTGTTGATGGGCGCGGAGGGAACGGAGGCCGCGAGACGTCGCTGGCGCAGGCGCTCTGGCGCAGTCAGGGGAGCGAAGCCTCGTGGGAGATTAGGAACTCCCGCAAGGTCCTCGCGAGGACACTCCAAGGGCTCGAGGCACTTGTTGCTGCACAGGGACTGTGTCGGGGCGAGGGGCCAGTTCGAGCAGTGGCATTTACATGAGAAGGTGCTGCAATGCGTAACGCCCCACCAGTTACTCTTTATAATTTCGAGATGCTATGTGGCAGGGAACTTCAAACACTAACTCATAATGTTAACCTTAATTGCCTTACACGAGGAATTTGAACATCCATTTTCAGTAAAAAGTCGACGTCGATCGGACCAAGGATATTTGTAAGTATGTTGTAAATATTTAGCGCGTAATTATAATTTCCATATGATTTGATTTTCTGAAATTAAACTAATTTAAGAAAATCAAATCATAAGAAATTACTAAAAAACTAAATTAAAAAACTGAAGTCGTAGGCTTCCGCGGCCAGAATCATGAAGAGCTTGGCAGTCCGGGTGACGCCGCGTTGAGGGCAGAATTGCCGACGTTTCGATCATCTTTTTCGCGATCTTCTTCAGGGGCGGTCTGCGCTCGGGTTTATATTTGGGTGGGAACCAAGTACGATGGGCTGAAATAGATGATCGAAACGTCGGTAATTCTGCCCTCAACGCGGCGTCACCCGGACTGCCAAGCTCTTGATAATTTAAAAAGTGTTGAAATTTATTCATTTCAGGTGTTTTTCATTTCTGATGATTTGACTTTGAATCAACAATTATTACTAGGCCTTTTTTTTGTTGCAAAAATGCTCTCTATCCTTCTTTCCCTTCGCCTCAACGTGTCAGCCGAGCTCCTTTATCTCCGCCTTCAATTGCCCGTTCGAACCCCCCTTTCTCCTTGGATGAACTCTTCTGCCAACCCCCGCCGCCCCGCCCCCTGGGCTCGCGCCCAGAGGGCATCGCCCCCGCGGCCCGCGCCGCAAGGCCGCGCGCCGCCGCCGAAAGGTCATCCACTTCGTAATTTCGCGGCGCGGAAAAGTGTGTCAGGCGGAGGCTCTGCGCCCGCGCCCGCCTGTGCGCGCTGGGGCAGTTGCGAGGAGGGTGGACCCGTACTTCACGTGGCATTTCGCCCCCCCCACCCCCGCAGACGACACCTCGACGCCTCGCTCCCTGCTGAACAACTCATCATACTTCACATGTCAAAGAAGCTGCATGGCGGGATATTCTAACGCAACCTGTATTCCCTTTGCTGACATTTCTTCTACAGGTTACTACTGCATTTAATATAATACTATATTGACCGGGTTCTAGAACCTCGAGTGAGTGGCTTTGTTCTAATATTGGGAACATTGATGTGAATATTTATTCTATCCCCATATGTGCCTAGAAGGACTTTATTAAATAATTACGTAAAGTCTGGAATTGTATTGCAATGTACAAATGGGCTTAACAGCTTTTCTTTAATAACTGTTATCGCTAAAACAGTCGACTTGTAATAACTGTTATTAATAACGGTTTAAAAATAACAGGTTCTGATCAGTAATATGACAACCTAACATGACCGTCTGCTAAGAGTTAAATCAATTGTGGCGACTGCTAAGTGTTAAACCACGCAAAAAGAATATCATTGGTAGCACCGTAGAGCTTGTGCAGCTACCTTACGGCGCTTGCTTGCACTACTTCCCCAAACATGAATCCCTAAAAGAAATTATATTCATTAAAGCTGTAATTACGGATCTTAACTTTGTCCAGTTGATTACGTAGAGAGAAACGTAACAGAAATTGTGTAATGTTGTGCCAGCATCAAACCGTTATCTTTCGTTGAGCCTCTGACATTTGCACCACTTGTGGCGACACCAGCGCAGGGATGCGTCGCGCGGTCGCGAGGCGCGGTGGGCGGCGCGGCCCTCCGCTTATGGCGATGCGCTGGCATCGGGAGCAGGTGCTCGTGACCCACAATCGGCGGACTCGGCTTGATGCCTCGCGCGATGAGCTGTAATTAGCGCTCGTTTACTTTCTCGCGAGCGAAGACGCCTTGCGTTTCGTTTCTTTTTCGGATCGACGATATATCTCGGCCGTGCGCCTTATGGAAAGTTGGACGAGTTCGCATCAGACCTTGCAAACGGACGGCTGAGTTCTCCCGACTCGAGGCTGAGCTAGATCTTCGAACACGACTGTGACTCGGTCGATTGTTGCTGTTCGAGAAAAGAAGGATTTTCTTTCGTTTATCGACGGTTATTTTCCAGATCAGTCTTCTACTCCATTTCAATTTTTACGTTGTGTTAAGGAATATCACGAAGGACTCCGTTCAAAACGATAGAACATTTTAATTGGGTTACAGTGAAGTGATATCCAATTAAAGGATGCTCGTAGATATGAAGCACAGACGAATGCAGCGTGACCCTGGTGTATGCGGAAGCGCGACGGCGGAGCAAGGGAGCCCGAGGCGTCGCGTGCAGGCGGGCGCGCGGCGGCCGCCGATGGCTAATTAGCCCAATTCGATCAGCGCCCCACCTGCACGCCGCGATTGAATTAGCGCCGTCGTCGTCGTCGTCGTCAGCGGCGGCGGCGACGAGCGGCACAGCAGTCGCGGGCCGACGCTCAGCCCCCGCGCTCCTTGGCCCCGCCGCCTAATTAGACGAATCCGCGACCGCGCCGGGCGCGGACTTTTAATTAACTCGCCTTCTTCACCGGAGCTCGCAGGTAAGCGCTACGCGGGCGCTCAGCCCGAGAGCGGGGTGTACCGCAGGGACGACATCCGGCGCGGCCTGGCGAGGCGCAGGAATTCCGCAATAGCGGAGGACGACGGGCGGGCGGCGGCGGCGGGCGGCGGGGCCCTTTAAAATTCCGAAAGCGCTCGCCGGGGCGGGGGCGGGGGCGGGGGCGAGGGCGCCCTGGGGAGCGACGGGGCGAAGGAAGGCTACGCGCTCACACTCGCACACATTCGCCGCCTCCGTTGACGCCCTCGAGGCCGCGGGCACCTCATTCGCCACGCGCCGAGGCAGAGCCCTCCCCCCCCCCGCCCCCGGCGGCGGAAGGGACGACGACGTGTGTCGCTGCTTTTGCTGCGGGGGCGGCGGGCGGAGGCGCCGCCGCACAAAGGAACCCCATTGGGGCCGTCGACGGCTTGGCGCAGCGGCAGCTGAGGCTCCGGCCCGGCCTCTGCCCGCAGGCGCGCTTCCGCCGGGGCTGCCACACAATTCCGCCATGTCTGCCCTCGTTGTCACCGTGTTACATGGGTATGCAGTAAGGGTACATTATTATCATTATTACTTTGTGCCTTGCACGTTTGCCGCTTTAAACGTTTGATTTGCATATGTCTTATCTTCTTTTTGTTTTGATGCCAACAGACTCTCGTTTTCTTTAGAAGCGAGAGAAGTAACTTTAAACCCAATTCGCCTTTTATATAAAAGAAGCACTTCATTGTATTGAGAGAGAGGCTTTAAGAAAAGCGGTTTGCAAATGTTTTCAAAAATGAATAATGAATGTGATGTAACGTAATGTTCATCCAAATTGTCCGTATTGATATCTATTGTTAGCATGGACAGAATATAAAGTTATTATAAAAATAATGGTGTTATTCACTTCACTAGATCACGCCATTAATTGCTTTAGAAATATTGTCAAAGCATCCTATGTGGTCACGTAAACAATAATGTCATTATGGAAAGCTGTTCTGTTTCCTACATATTTTACAGATCCGACCATATTTCACATTGTTTCAAGGACAAGTGAATGATAATAATATATATGAGTATTGTTATATATGACTAATGACAAATATGTGATTTGCTTGGAAGTCGTACAGGCTAACAGAGCAAACTTCTAGCCTTGATGAAGCTATTCAAAACGTGGGTACTAGTCGTGCAGAACGGGCAGTAACTCAGACAACTTTCTCTTGTACGTAAGTAAGAGGTAATTTTCCTTATATTGTAACCTTTGACACAACAGAGGGTGTCTGGTGGGTTATGTATGCAAATCCATTCTTAAGCATTCTAATAAATCGTCATTTGAAAATCGACGTTAACTGACAACTCTATTAAGAACGACTTAGTAGTTTCGCAGGATACTTACTAGAAGCGCAAGATATGGAATTACGAAAATCATAGTGTTATCTAATTTTCTGTGGACGTTTACGCATGACGAAAGAATATTAAGATGGGTTTTGGATTACGTTTATTTTGACAATTTTGATAACTCTTTTACAATTATTGATCATTCCTTCCGGCGAGTCCACACATTCGGTATTCAGCGAGTAGCTAGCAACCGCTCGCCGAATTCCGTGTAGCGATGCTTGCTTATTCGCCCTATCCACCACGTGTTTAGACGAGCACTACTCGCTACTCGGCGAATCCAAATGTGTGGAGCCACCTTTGTATAAAAATCTAAAAATATATTATATTTTAAGTAATTCCTTTGAGATACATTTAAATGATTTCAGATATAAATAAAATTTTCAGGAATCAATAATGGTATATGACGTTTAATAATTTAACATTTAAAGGAAAAGTCCAATATAATTCAACTTTTATATCTGTATTTAGCTTCGGTTTGAACCGTTGATTATTGTACAGCATAAAATCCGTTTACACTGAGTAATTTTGTTTGCAAATGGAGAAAATGTGGGTTATATGTAAAGCTCACCTTGTACCTTAGCCCTGAGCTACATCTGAGTAGCGAGTCCTTAAAAGGCGAGAGAAGACTTCTGCGCTTCGTCAAGCGGCAACGGATGGCAACCCTAATCGCGCGCGGAGTGCAATTGTGCACCGTGGGCGACTGCAATCTCTTGAAAGCGGCTCTATCTTCGCGCCCCGCCGGCCGGCGCTTACGCAAGGGTGCATCGTCCGGGGGCGGGGCGGGGCGGCACCTCCCTGTTCGGCCCCGCCCCCGCCCTCGCGCCCCAGCCGATTAGAGAGACTGCAGAGGGAGCGTCCGAATAGGGTGGTGCCCCCGGCGACCATTCGCTGCGCACTTGCTCGCCCAGGAAGACCCCGCCCGCCCTCCCCCCTCGCTCTTCTCCCCACAGGGGGTCGCCCGGGTGCTTACGTGATCCCCAGTTCTAATTACACCCAAGTTCTTTATTTTCAATTTTAAAAAATACTCAATTACCCTCCTTTATCTAATTCTTTGTATCCAAAATTAAGAATTGAACATATTATTTCTATGATGACGGTGTGTTACAATGATTTGGCGTTCTTCATCATCAGTGATAAAAATGAAACGGTGTGTCGACATTTATGAAGTTAGTGTGTGAACGTCGCCTTTCAGAACGACGGGGATTTTATTTGAATGAATTGTCGAAACAAATAATGGTAAAATGAAGCTATGAAGTTTTTTAACGTGGCATTTCGTTAAATTCCTCTCAAAATACAGAACATAATGCATTATTTGAATTTCTGTTTACGTATTTCATGACATAACAAGAGACATTTCGTGACTCTCATTTGCGATCGAATTACTGCTTCTTCGCAGCAGTTTCCAAGTATGCGGAAAGGTTGAACAAGTTATGTTTCATGTTGCAATGTAGGGCACTTTTTTCTTGATATCCACTAAATATGGTTGACTGTGCATTGTGCGGTGGGTTCCGGTTTTCACAATCCTGGAAGTGCACGGGCGTGCGCGATGGCGCCATTGTCCCGTTGTTGGGGCTGGAGTAATTGCCGCAGCGGAAGTATCGCATCCCGACTAACGGCATACTAGCGCATGACCCCGCCCGCCGTATTTGCTATACTGCTTCGAGTTATTGCCCGTAAATTCTCCATGAAACTACACTAAGATACTCTGCTGACGTCAATACGTTTTTTGTGTAAAAGTGATTTATGATTGCTGGTACACCTTTCGGAACATTTATGAGAAAATTCGTCAAGTTCGACTCTGAGCATTTCATATCCCAAAGCGACGGCATTCCTTCCGTCTTTTTTCTTAAACGTGCAGTGTCTTTTATGCTTACAACGTAATGTACCACGTAAACCTACCGCATATTTTTATTTCGTTTTATAAAGCATCCCTTTCCCAGTTTTATTTGTTTTATTTGCCGCTCAGTTTCTTCGTTTAGACATTTTGCGTTTATGTTTTCTCGATTTTTTTCCTAATGCGCAGATTTACGGTTTTCTCTTAATTTACATTTAACAGTTGTTAAGTACTGAGGCAATCGGCTTGGAGGTATAGTTAATTTTAGTACGGTTCATCAAGATTGTAGCGAAGTCTTACTGAGCAAACGTCTCACGTCTGTTTCAGAATGATGTTCTGTCGAAATAAGACCTTTAGATAGCTCGTCTCACTTAGCACAATGCTTCATTGCTATGCGAATTGCACAGTAAAATCAAATGTGCTTCAAAATATGGTACCATCTAATTTGAATCGTTTCGTGCGGTGTAATTACTCGTTGAATGTTGTCTCAAGTCGATGCCAATAAAAGTACTCTCGTAGAGCCAAGAATACGCAAGTACTTGAACTTGACATCACGTGAAAACACATGACATAACAGGTTATGTCGAAAAAAGGAAGCTGTGTGCCAGCGGAGCGGCTAAACGCCGCGTCTTCGCCTGCCGCGTGCGGCGGCGGCGGCGGCGGCGGCGTGCGCAGCGGGGCGGGGCTCCGCCAGCGCCGTGTCGCGTCGCGTCGTGCCGTGTCGCGTCGTGTCGAAGCGCGCGCCGCCACATTTCGGCGGAATACGTGATGGCCGTCGCGCCGGCGAACAGAGAAAGCGGGCGGCGCGGCGCGGGGCGGCTGAAGGAAGGCTGGCGCAACGCGGCGCGCCGACGCCCGCCCGGGCTCGATCCCAGAGCCGCCCCGCCCTGCCCCGCCCCGCATAGCGGCACGTCGCTTGGGGCGCGTCCCGCAGTGGCGCAACCCCGCCCCTCGCCTCCCCCCACTCCTCCCCGCCCCGCCCTCATCCGCTCGCGCGCGACGATCCTTCCCCTCAGCGCATCCGCGCTCTCTTCTCTGTTGCATTTTGTATCTTCTCAGAAGAAGAATCTATAACAATTCCTTGGTCTGTATTTGTTATTTGATTACTATACCTTCTGTTTTACATGTAGTGATCCACCATGTCCGTAAAAACCTATCCGTTTCATTAGTTTTTTTCAGTTCATCGAGTTGTTCATTCCTTTTTCATTTCTCTATTAATTGCATACTAAATTTTATTTGTCCCCTCCGACCTGCCTCTTATAATTTCTCCTTTTTCATTTTCTATTTATACCCCACTTTCCTTCTTTGCGTCCACTTTTCTTCTCTTCCATCGTAATGTCCATAAACACTTAGCAATCTTCCTCGTCGAACCTTTTTGATGAATTGTAGATTTGTTCTCGGAAGAGATAGAAGTTATTCATTTGTACTCGAGGAATTGAATTTTAGACTTTTCGTAATAAAGTGTGTTTCGAGATTTTCCACCCGACGTGCGAGGTAGATTCCTCAATGAGTCCGCGATCGGCTGAACCTGTTAAGTGTCCCTTGCGCCGGCGCTTTCCAAAGCGCTTTCTACGGCACATCTTCAGGCTCGCAAGTGTGGCCTGTATTTTTTTTCCTTTTAATCATCATTTTTCTTTTTCTTCGAGATTGAAGCGTTATTTTTTGTCTTAAATTCCTTCCTAGCGCGTAACATTTCCGACGCAACGCTGCCACGTTCCGGCGCCGCGTGGCGCTCGGGCAGTTCGTGTTGGACGCCCCCTGGCGGCCCTCCGCGTCAGAGGCCTGGCCGCTTCTGGAGGCGACCCGCTGCCCCGCCCCGCCCTGACCTGCCCCGCCTGCTGCTCACCTACGTGCCATCGCTAAGAGGATCTAAAGCGCATACAGCTATAAAGTGAAGTGAACTGCTCTTGACGAAACCCGCCCGAAGGAGATCTACTCGCCCGCACAAACTTCCTTGCAATTGTGTTCGCTCTACCACCTTGGCTACGTGCGTTTTCGTTGCCACAGTCACTTTCGTTCAGGAGGGCCCTGAACAGTTTACCTCCTTTGGCAACCGTTCATTTGCATGAGTCAGTAGTGGTACCAGCGTTATAACTCGTTTCAAAAGACTGGAATTTAATATCCCCTTTAGGTGTTTCATCTCTCATTTTTGTTTAATCAGCTTTCGAAAGAAACAACTTCCTTATGAACATTAATTTACAAATATTGCAATTAAACACTAGGCAAGTATTTGTGATATTTCATAATAAAACAAGCACATACCACTCTGTGTTTGATGTCAGACATCTCGGCTTTTATCGGAAAATTCTTGTGAGAAGTATTGTGCGATTACCAACACGTGTAAGAAATAAAATTGCAGATTATGGATTTCTCAAATACGTAATTATAAAAAGGATTGCATTAACGAAAGAACGGAGACATTTTCGCACCTTTGATTGTGATGTATTTTACTTACTAAGGTCGTTTTTACTTGTGTGTGTATGTGAGCATGTGTCAACACGAGGACGACATGATGCGTTAGCAAAGAAGATCAAAGTACTAAGTGTTTGGGAGGTGGGGTGCGATGGGCGGGGCCCTTGCGTGCCCTCGAAAGCCGCGTGGGTGCGACCGTCCCGGCGCGGCCAGCACCCGCTCACTGGGCCGTAACACACTCTAACGAGTACGCACAAAGATGCACCTCCGGAAAACGCTCAACGTCTCACACATCTAGTTAACTAATAGGTTGTTGCGTCAGTGATAACATATGTAATTTTTCAGTGTCACTTGCCTCTAACTCTTTACAGACATGATATAGGCGTTGAAACAAACGCACTTCTTGAACAAGGGATACAAATAGGAACAGTGCAAATTATGATGAAACACATTGAACTGCCTTCATTCCCTTCATTGTTGAAAATACGACATTATTTAGAGGGGCGTTCCGTCATCCAAATCATGCAGACCGACGTGGAAAGTGAATAGAAATGTTAAAAACCGATTGCGACAAAGAAACGCTTTTTTGTTTAAACCTTTTGTAATGTCATATTTGAATACGTTTTTGCTTCGTAGCCAGTCGCAACCATTGCGCGTAGCACATGTTTTGCGTGAGCGTGGGCCGGGCGCGTAGTGCGCGCGCGCCGAGCAGCGTGGCGGCGCGGGCTATTCGCGGGCTGGGCGCGGGCCAGCGACGCCGCTATTTGAGGCGGCGCGCGCGGCGCCGTTGCCGAGCGGAGGGCCCCGCCCCCTCGCCCCGCCCCCCGCGTGATGCAACGCGCGCTGGGCCGCGCGCCGGACACACGCCGAGAGACCGGCGCGCCGAGGCCCGCGTGGGAGCGATTCGGCGCTTTGGGGAAACGTGGCGGCACGTCATTCTTCGCAATACCGAACACGTGCATCACAACTTATTTTATCCTCGCATACATACTTTGCTCAATCAACGCGTTCAGGTCTGCAAAAGACTGGCATTCTCTTACATGTAAATTTATAGATGATAGTTCATTTGCTGTTCACGTCATGAATAGTTATGTGTTATTTCAAAAATATATTTTGGATTGTTGCGTTAAGAAATGAGTGAAACGATTTCAAGTTCAAACTCCTACTGCATACGATCACGAAGTTTGTTATTTCAACATTTGTAGGATTTCAAAAAAAAAAAGTCTTTTAAAGTGATTGCAAATAATTTGCCCTTTAACTTGCAGTTTTTGTCATGATCTGATTTTTTACAATTAAAAGAAAAATGTTTGAAATCACGTACTTCAAAAAGTTAATATTATCAAAATGGTCTAGGTACAACACTTATGTATTAGAGAATTTGTAAGAATTCAAAAATAAAATTCACAAATATATTTCAATTGATTAGTTATCGAATAAGTTATCATTTTTTTGTTTGTTACCTCGTTTGGCGTTACTTTCTTTCAGCGATGTTAACATATTACATATTAATGGTTTGTCATTCATTCTCACGCTAATTGTCCTTGTAGTTTCAGGCTGTTGTTTTCAGAGCATACTTACATTTTTTATTTGTATTTTCTTTGTCAATGAATTGTTATCTAAAGGATTAATTTTTTTACTGTTACTTTTTGCTTATTAAAACAAACACGCGCCTTCAGGTCACCATGATGACGCCAACTAACGTTGGGAGAAACGTCAATCGTGGCCGTGAGTTGCACACTTTTCGGCGCGCTGGGTAATGAATACGGATGATTAATGTTGCTGAAAGGTGTTAATCGGAATGCCTTCGAACTAGATTGATGTGTCTCAGGTCATGCGTAGCAAATTTTGACCAGCTTGTAATGAAGCACTGATAACATCGATCCATTTTGTTGTCGACATGGCATTTCACCGCGTAAATGCTCCGGAAATACCGCGCAGAGTAAAACGTTGATGACGCTATCAGTGAACAATAAGAATGTGTAGATAGTAGTGAAAAAATTGTTTTTAGTAAAAGTTGTAAGCCATAAACACCGAACCACGTTGCTGAAATTATAAAAATAATTAGTGTTACTTCCTGGGGATTAATAACTCAAATTGACTTGTATGGATAATGAGAATAATACTTTTTCGTCTATCTATTCAAAAGGTTTTGTGAAGAAACTCTTAAAAACTGTTTAAAAGAAATATTTCCGTAAGAGAAGATCTGTAGTTAAAATTCTTGTATGAATCATACCGAAATCTTGAAGTTCTGTGCCCGACTAAGCTAGCTCGGGGCATCAACCGATGACGCTGCAGAGCCTCTGAGGGTTCGAGTCGCAGCCGGGTCGGAGGTCCTAGGATTCGGGTGGCCAGAAGGCGCGGTGAAGGCCGCAGCAGCGCGGCCTGGGGCGGCGCCAGTCGCCTCGGCGGGAACGCCGCCCCGCCCCGCCCCGCGCCAAGGGCGACGGCCGACCAAGCCCTAAGCAGAACGCGCACCTGTCTGGACTCATCCGCCCCGGACGCGAAGTACCCGTCGTCTTCTCTTGTGTGCGACGGTCATTGGCCAGATGAGAATCTGCCCGACATTCGCAAAGAGCCGCTTTCTTTAATCCTCTCGCGACGATGTTTCGTTCTGGGTCTGTGTTGCGATACCCTTTGTCGTTGTCTTCCGCAGTCACACTCTCTGCATCTGCTTCTTGCCACCGCTCCGTTGTTTGTGTGTTCGAATGTCTGTGATTGTTACTAACCGTGCTCGTTATCACTGATTCACGTTCGTTATATCTCCAGATTTTCATCTACAGTGTGCGGCTACTTCTTTTAGCTATCACCTTCTTCGTACCTTGATTTTCATCACACATATCGATTTCTTCGTGTTTCTGAGTAACTCGATTTTCTTTATTTCTCGTTGCTTCCACAGTTTCTAGAGTCTTTGTCATCGTCTCATCCAACAGTTTTTTCTCCATCTATTTGTGGGTTGGCCTCGGGTAGACGTGACTAGATGGGGACCTGGCAATGGCGGAGGTAGTCAGAGGTGTGATGTGTTCCTCAAAGTTTTATTTCCAGCGCAGTGATTTTTGTGTGTCAATACTGATATCATTATGAGGGTGATACCTGAATGTAATGAGATTGTGGTCATGAACGATAATGAGATTTTTTTCGCAGGATGATGTGCCCGCAAAATTCATGAGTAGAAAACCGATGCCTAGAATGTATTGTGGGAAGAAAACAACATTTTGTACGTTAATGTTCATCATTAAAATGCTTTTACTACTTACAGCAGCCTCAATTTAGAGATTTGTACTTTATAAAAACTATTGACCGAAACAATCGGTCCGCGCGAAAGTCAATCCGAAATCTTGTTTTACAAAATACGTTTTATGTAAAAGAGGTGAATTCTCTGAATAAATCATTTGGAAGGTGCAAGCGGCACTTTCAGTTTTCGAGTAAATTTCAAATTAATTTTTATTTAAATTTCAATATCGCAGCACTCTTCAGTTTGGTTTAAAAGCATTTTCAGAAACAGCTTCGTTCCACGTGAAGGGCTCTTGTATCATACGAGAACGCGTATCATACGATCATACGAATCCTTGTATCATACGAATCCTTGAAGGAGCGTCCTCCTAAAATACTTAATAAGCTTCATCGAGTGAGCCGGGGTCCGCTGCTAGGGAGATGGGTGGCTGAGCGTGGCCGCGGTGGCCCTGGGCCGCCGCCAGCCGGCGCAGCACGTGGTCGCCCGTCGCCTACCTCGAATAAACGCTTCGCCACGCGTCTCCCACCAGGCCCACAATGCTCGCGGGAGTCACAGAGCGGCCTGTTCCAGCAGCAAAGAGGCTGATGAACACATTGCATGGGTTTCCAAGTAGTAGAACGCAAAAAGCAAATATTATAATGTTCCCGTGCAACTCTGTAATAAATTAAATGTTTTAATAAAACATTTTTACTCGTTCTTCGCTAACATAGAATAATATGCGTATCCGGAATATAACCGTTCTTTACACAACAAGAGTATAAAAAAGCTGAGCTTCCGTAGAGCAACATGTGAATAACAAATATTTCATTGGGTCTGGCACTTCTTCGGAGCCTTGCTGTCGCATGACGTGACCGTGATGCCCTCAGTACGAAAACTCAGTCGGTTTGAACAGTATGACAATAGGTGTTACAAAATATCCAAATATTTGCAGTTCTCAGTAAAAATAAAATCTCATCCATTGCTTCTAGATTTTCCCTGTTTCTCAGTAATAATGAAGCCATTGATACTTTTCACCTGGTTGATTGATTGATTGATTGATTTTTTCGTCTTTCCGGGCGCGTCAACACCTTTGGTCATTAGTCCCGTAAGTCTAGTGCATGTTTTTTCGCGGGAGATGGCGGTGATCTTCCCCCGCTGGATGGCGAGATCTGGCGCCGACCTACCGTCGGCTAGTGGGGTTTCCCCCTAACCATGACTCTCCCACCAGCGGAGCACCGCCCCAATCAGAACAAGCTCTAAGCTCCCGACCGGTCTCGCGGAGTATGTGGCAGTGCAGTGCATGTTAGTGTAAGTGTGTGTAAGAGGAGAGGACAGGACAAGGAAGAGAAAGGAAAGATCGCGCGCGGTCCGTGGCCCGTTTGTTAGGGTACTGCTCCAGCATTCGCCTGAGGTTGATCGGAGAAACCACGGAAAACTACCGATCAAAACAGCCGCCCGCTTGAATTATCCTCCAGACAGCGACTGAATTCAACCTAGCTGAAAAGCTAGTGTCGAAAATGTTCTACCTGGTCACAGGCTGTCTAAGTATGTTTCTTTCTATTTCTGCGCCCACACGAAATTAGTAGGGCTACTATAGATGAATACCTATATAGACGTGTACCCCTTACGAATATTTCACTAACACGAGAATGAGAGATTGCAAGGTATTGTTTTGCAAAAAACGAGCTGTTATATTCAAAGTGATAAAACAGTTTTTTTTTCTCGAAAATAGCTCTGATTTATTTATTATGTCATTTTTAAATGTTTGTTATCACTCCTTGGAAACCGTAAACTTATAATAAAAGGGTGATAAATTCGTTCGCAATTGGAATATTCATGAAATATGAAGCATAGCACTGCAACAAAAAAGAAAATATTTTGTAGAGTAGATCATTCAGAGCATCTTAGTGAAAATTTGTTTCCTGTTACATTTTGATATTCTTTGCCTCATCACGAAAATAATCGTCAACAGAAAAGAGAAAACTTTCATCGGAATGTGTTATTTCCACGCGTCGTTCCATGCTTTTGCAGTGCGCGGGTCGTGCCACCTCGCGAACGCAACTCGCTTCTGTGAGGTTGCCACCTTTGGCGTTGCTATCCACACTCACTTGTCCCCTGATATTACGTAAAGTAATTTATTACTTGGACTACACTCGTGTTGCGCCGTTTTGTCATTACAGTTTTAATGACAGAGATACGTGTTATGGACGTGGAAGGCCGTTAACTAGAAATGTTTTTCTACTGAGGACAACATGCTGCAAATACGTGTTGCATATGAAGGTTGGTTACATTCTATACATTCCGCCTTGACAAGTGTATATGTATGGTCAGAACTAAGTTCATTTAAGAAAGTGAAATGAGGAGAGACTTGACGCCGAAAATCTATTATTGTTGCATGTTCTTCATAATTTTCTCAGTAATAAATATGTTGTTTTTAATACGTGAAGGAGAGTAATAAATTTTACAATATTACAGAAGATGCAAATTCAAAACAAGATTATCATGTTATTGCAGTTAATAATGAAGGGCAGCAGTATCGCTTTTTATGTGTTTACCGCGAATACACGTGAAAGGTGTGAACGTTAATTGGTTCGTGTTTCATGTGGGCGTGTCGAGAGCTACGACTACATGAAGAATGAATTGAGTTTGTCGTTACGTCATAATTCTTCCCAAAGATGTTTTTCCACGCTTGGAATCGCAGAGAGCTCATACAGTTTCAGTCAGAGTTCAAAGTGCTGTCACGAAGTGCAATGAGGCAAAACAAGATTCAGAAATGCACTGTTCTTCCATAGATTTGTTTTATTGTATAACAAGGAATTCATAAATGAAAGTATTAAAACACACATTACTCACGAAAATGATGCTTGAAGAATATTGTTGAGATAATTTTATTTTAGAAATAGTTCTGTCACGAAGCGCGATGCAACCACACAAGCTTCATAAATGTACCGTTTGTTCGTAGTTTTGTTGTATTCCGATAACATGTGATACATAAATGAAAGAATTGAAATACACATTACTCAAAAAAGAATGTTACTTCACGAATACTGATGACCTTATTTTTAGAATTAGAACCAACTTGATTGTCCTTCGTAATATCCTGACACATTTATTTTACGGTCGCGAAGTGGACCAATTTATGAAAATGCCATCAAAGGGCCATTAAAACGCGTGGAAGGGGCGCCATCGATTACCGGCGGATCCCATGCTTGGCACGGATCCCGCACGTGGTACTTTTCACCCGCAATGTGTGTGCCTCCATGTGTTAACTGGCGCTTCTCGACAGAGCAAATCGCTCGCCCCATTATCGCCTCTTGTAGCGAGTCGATCGCATTGGACGTAACGAGCGGGTGGAGGGAGGGTGGAGGGGGATTTGGTCGGATACGCGCCTCCGCTCGCCTCGCGTGTGAAGTGGAAGGGCTATCCCGTGCATGCCGCCGGGAATTCAACGCGTCGCTGCTCGTTGTGTCTGGGTGTGTGCGGGATGAGGCGAATTCGCAACGCCCAATACAAATCTTAATGTCTTTTACGTATTATTTCCTTGTCTGAAACACTCCTTACAAGAGAATAAATGAGAAGGTGCATGAGATGATTATATTATGCACATTTGGTACAGTTTTTAAAAGGTATCCTTCCGTAGCGTGTATAAATGTGAATGCACGATTTCCTTTTGTAGGCGAGCCCTGTCTCGTGGATCGGAGCGCGCGAGCGCCGGGGCGCGTCACCCCGTGCCCGGCCGCAGGCGGAAGGGCGCTCCTCAGCGCCGCCGTACCGGGAACGGTAGCTCAGTGCATCAGCTGATGTAACTGCAGCGTCTCTGACCGGGAGGTTCTAGGTTCCCACTCCCCACGGCGGCAGGATTTTCCACACTAGCTTCTCAGCTAGGTCGAATTCAGTCGCTGTCTGGAGGAGAATTCTAGCGTCCGGCTGCTCTGATCGGTAGTTTTCCGTGGTTTCTCCGATCAACACCAGGCGAATGCCGAAGCAGTACACATATTCCGGGAGACCGGTCGGGGCTGGGGCGGTACCCCGCTGGTGGGTGAGTCCTGGTTAGGGGGAAACCGCACTAGCCGACGATAGGTCGGCGCCGGATCTCGCCATCCAGTGGGGGAAGATCACCGCCATTTCATGAAAAGCATGCACTACACTAACGGGACCAATGACCAAACCAGTTGACGCGCCCGGTAACACGAAAAAATCAATCAATCAATCAATCAAATCTTCAGCGCCGCCTCGCAGCAGAGCGGCCCCCACTGGCGCCAGGCGCTTGGCGTCGAGGCGTCGAGGCGTCGGTGCTGCATGGCGGCTCCGCTCGCGCCCCTCACAGGCCCTGCCCTTGCGCGACGCATTACTTTACGCCTTGTCAGACCAGGGGTTTTCAATTAAATTACGAGGAGGGAAGAGAAAGTAATGAGGAATACATTTTTCACGATAGTTTGTTTAAACTCGCTGTCATTCGAAGAACGGTATTGTAGACAAATCTATTTTTCGGGTATTTGCTCTAAATAATGACCAAAACGTACCCACTGTTTAAAGTTATAGAAGGGGTTTTCGTAAAGAAAAGACATACTTTTCGGAGGCATTCATGAATTTCCGTTTCTTGCATTCGATTTTTGTTTAATGGCGTTAATTTTTGTACACGAATTCTGAAATTCATCGACTATATTATGCCACTTCCAATTTACTGATGAGATACAGTTAAAAGTTACTATTCTCGTCAGATTATATATGAAAGAGAATGGGTTTGCGTTTTATTGGAGAATTATTAAAGGATCATACTATTCATTTTTGTATATTTGTAGTGTCACTTGTAAAATGATCCAGCATTAGATATTCTTAATTAATACACAATGATATTTTATTACTTCTGTTATGTAATAACAGTACTGGACATTGATGACCGCAGTGTGGAAAGAAATTTCTTCCTTCGTGTTTCTCTCTCAAATACAGTTACAGATCTGTAGGGAAATGAACAACGTTTTTAGGTTGGTCGTTTTTCTTCATATTCAACTCATGGGAAGGCATTTATCTTCTTAAATTGCCAAATAAAAGTTAAATCTGAGGCAATTTGGTGAATGCCGCTAAAATGTATGAACAGGATGAAAAATTATCGCAGAAGATGTTAAAAGCCGGGGGATTCATCAAAGGAGAGAAAAGAATGTCGTAAGTTTTCTCGTACGCTTCGGAAGAAAATCGGGTAATTTATTCATGACGGTTCTTGTCCCCCACTTTTTCTGTACAAATACTCACAAAAGAAACACTCTTCAGAGCAAGACTTCATTTTACAATATGTCTCTACAGCCATTATTGATAACATCGCCGATCATTCGTAACATCGAAGGAAACTCTCGAGTTGGAGTGGGAACGAATAGTGGAAGAAGAAAGGAAAGGCTGCGACAGCAATTTCATGGGAAGAAGTATAAATAAAATCAGCACTGATATTTTTGAAAATGTTTGAAATGTTAATAGACAAACGAATGAGCATCGGAAGAAGTAACTTGAAATGAGAAAGCTCTGACGGACAAATGAACGAGGGGAAACGCAAGCGTAAACTAGCGTGAGGATCGCTAGCAGAGACAGGAACAGGCACCCGTCGGTTTTGGGGCCAGCCGTTGCAGCTTCCAATGGCGTGGGTGGCAGCCAGCCGCGCCGTGTCCCAGGAGGGCGTGTCTCGTCTTGGCCAGAATTAATTGAGGGAGGGATCCTTGACTTGGGCCGGGGCAGGGCGAGGGCCCAGCCTCGCGGGACGCGAAGGCGGTCGAGCGGGCGGGCGGGCAGGCAGGCGGGTGGGCGCGCGGGCGGGCAGGCGGGTGGGCGGGCGGGCAGGCAGGCGGGCGGCGGGCGGGCAGGCAGGCGGGCGGGCAGGCGGGTGGGCAGGCGGGCGGGCGGGCAGGCGGGCGGGCGGGCAGGCTTGCGGGCGGGCGGACGGACGGGTGGGTGGGCGGGCGGGCGGGCGGGCAGGCAGGCAGGCAGGCAGGCGGGCGGGCGGGCGGGTGGGCGGGCGGGCAGGCGGGCAGGCGGGCGAGCAGGCGGGCGAGCAGGCGGGCGGGCAGGCGGGCGGGCGGGCCGACGGGCGGGAGGGCGGGCGGGCGGGCGGGCTGGCGGGCGGCTGTGATGGCGCGGAAGGGGCGCGTGTCCGGCTGCCCCTAAGAGTAGCCGCGCGGCGGTGGCGAAGCGCCCCCTGAATTATGGAGCCCTGTTAATGGACACGGTCCGCGCCAGTTGCCGCGCCGCCGAATAATTCACGCCGCCGTCGCCGCCTCTGTCGTCGCCGCCGCCGCCCCAGCGCGGGGGAGGCGAGGAAGTGGCCGCCAAGCCAAAAGTCCCCAGCGACGCTCGGAAATGGCTCCGGGTGAAGAGCTCGTTCATCAGCAAACCCGTCCCTCCATTTTTACGTTCGTCGGTCTTCTTCTCAAGCGGGGATGGCTTTGTAAAACTCAGCAGCTCAGCTTGGGATTATTTTTTATTAATTTCGGTTGTCGAATGCAGAGAAATATGATTCATTGTGGAATGGAACGATGGTGGATCGATGGAATGGAACGCACCCCAAATGCTGTGTCGATTATCACCACGCGTTAGAGAATTCCCAATTCATTTTTAAGAACTTCGTAATATCAGTTTTTCTTAACAAGACACCTTTTAATTGTGTAAATAATATGTGAGTACAATATATGAGTGTCGAGTGTAAGTGGAAAGTTAGAATTTAATCACCAGTTTGAATCTCGATTATCCAAATTCATGTGGTATGGACGCCAGGAATTGCCACGCGAATGAATGTGACTGTGTATGATTTACCGTACAACTGACGACATAATTCCAATAAATTCTTCGTCTTTCTAAATTCCAAATGTCCCTCAAAATACGGGTGAGATATCAACCAACGAAAGTAGCGAGTGCGTGTGCTGGGAGGTTGTGCCGAGGTCGGTGGGGTCCGAGGCAGGCCGCTGCCGCTCAAGGCGCGCGCGCTGCCAAACCGGCTCGCGCTCTCTTTGCGCGCCGGCTGCCGGCCCTGCCTCATAAAGCGTCTGGAACAGGCCGTGCCGGAACTCACTTGTCCGTTTTACGTGACGCGGGTGTTCTATTATACTTGAAATGTAGTATGTGTTCTTGTTGAAACGGTCCGCTTTTTATTGGGAAAACACAGTAAACAGGAAAATCACTGACTTTTTGAATTGCAAATTATGAGTTTAATTTGTAACATGCAAAGATAATGCAAATATGCGAAGGCTGTTTAAAGTTCCTTTCACGAAATATAATGTAGAATTTTGTTTTGGATTATATCAAGCAGAATATTAATAGAGTTTTGTGATAACGTACACTGCAAAAGGCCTTTTTATATTTTTTATATTACACAAAATTGTTGATATTGCTCAAACGTTATTTGTTCTTTTTTTATATATGTAAAGTTTTGAGGCAGCATGTCTAGTATTTTTCCATTAGACACTGGAGGCTTTAAGACAGTTTGCCCCTGCTTACGTTGTACATACCTGTGACGCGGGTTGCATAAATGTAGGAAACAATCCATACATACACAAGTTCATAGAATGAGATGGAATTTTTTCATCATAACACTGCCATACACAACAGTATAATTTTATCATAGTCGAGCTCGTTTTTCTTCTTAAATATTACATATTTACGGAGGTGGGTGATTAGTCTTCGAGTGTATAGGCCGGCAATTTACGAAAGGTATGCGTCAGAAATTTATCCCTAAGTTCCACGAGTGTTTTTTGAGCAATCATTTTGACACGCTAATCGACACGACAATATATATATATATATATATATATATATATATATATATATATATATATATATATGTGTATATATATATATATATATATATATATATATATATATATATATATATATATATACTTTAGAGAGTTATTTTATTTCGTGCGATTTGTACTAATGAACCTATAATATTTTTTAAATTCAATTTAGTCCATAAGTATTATAGCAATGGGTAAGATATACTTGCTCAAAGTAGTTAGTAATTGACAGGTGAATTATCTTTTGTAGTATTCGAACTAGGAATTATGAAATACAAAAGTTTCCAAAGCATTGTGCAGTACCTCGCCCTCCGTATTGGCAAGTCCAATGGGGCTGCAATTAGGGGTGCAGCCGTCGTCATTCGGCCGTGGCCACAGAGGAAGACAGCGGCGCTCTGCCCTCCCCTCCTCCCTCCGCCGCCGCCCACCGCTTCTTGTGCTCCCTCCTCCGCTGCCAATGGCACAGCATCATCCACCACCCCTTCCACCCCCACCCCCAGAGATCCGCGCCCAGGGGGGGGGGCGGGGTTCGGTGCTCGGCGCGCTGTTTGCGTATTTGCCGACGGCGCAGCAAACACGTCGTCATCAGAGCTAATCACCGCGCGAGCCCTCGCCCCGGGGGGCGCCCGCGCAGCCCTGCGGGGGCCTTGTCCGGTCCGCGTCTTCACGCCTCGTTGGACCGCGTTTCCGCGCGCGACCAATGCTCCGAATACGCGACAATTCACGAGTATCAATAAAAGATGAATGCTCACATGTGTACGAGTAAATATTTATTTTTGAAACTAAACTTCGAATACCCATTCATTGGAATGCAATTCTATTTCAGAGAAACATTAAAATTGTAGGACATAGCGATAGATTTACGAATGAACTAGTGTCTACCATAGAATACTGGAAATTCTTCTTCGCTACAATGTTCTCATTGAATAGTTGTTGAGAAACCGGTATTTCAAAAGACATTTAAATAATGATGTGCATCTACTACAACATCTCTCGGGAATTTAAAATATTGCGAAGGATTGTCTCTAAGCAAGATTGATTGATTGATTGATGATTCCGGGCGCGACAACTATGATGGTCATTAGTCCCGTAAGTGTAGTACGTGTTTTTTCCGGGAGGTGGTGGGGATCTTTCCTCACTGGATGGTGAGATCCGGCGCCGATCTACCATCAACTCGGGGGATATTCCTAACCAGGTATCTCCCACCAGCGGGGCACCGCCTCAGCCGGGACAAGTACTAAGTCACCGGCCGCTCTCCTGGCATGTGTGGTAGTGTAGTGCATGTTAGTGTAAGCGTGTGTGTGTGTAAGGGGTGAGGATAGGACAAGGAAGAGGCAGAAAAGATCGCGCGCGGTCCGTGACCCGTTTGTAAGGGTACTGCTCCAGCATTCACCTGGTGTCGATCGGAGAAACCACGGAAAACTAGAAGCAAGAAAAAAATATTGCTTCATAGCTTGAGATCTGCTTGCGGCATACTGCAACCATTGCACCCGAAATGCAATTCAGTTTCATGAGCAGAGCGTATAAAAGGTCGTCGGGTGGTTGAGCTGCGCGGGTGGTCGCGCGGCGTCCCAAGGCGAGGCCCTTGCGGCGCGCGCCTGCGCTTGCCGCTCGCGCCGTGTGGAGGCGCGGCCTTCGCTCGTAAAGTTTTACGAGCGCTAAGTACGCGCCGCGCCACCGACTCGTTCGTCTTTGCGGAGGGACTCAATCCTCGAAATTGGTGTCGGCTGTCAAAGCTGCTGCTGCCGAGACTGCAGTTCACTTCTGTTGTATCCGTCAGAAAACTTACTATTGGATTTAAATGAATTAGAATGCAAGAGTGATGGATTTAATACGAATGTGCAAGGTAAATGGCGTATGGTGCTAATAAAGATCAAAACAGATTTTTGGACGTATTCTCAACATTTAAGCCTATTGTAAATTCATTGTGGGTAACCAAAAATGTTGGTAAATCAGATTTTTTGAATAAATGTGTGAGTTTGTCTGAAGTATTGTTTCCTCTTCTGAATTGCAACATAGAATGCATTACACTTGTGGAACTTGATTTCCTCTTGTCAGTTCATTAATTTTGTCGTTCAGAAGTTTGAATCTTGATAGGCGAGAACGTTCACGAAATAATTTTCTCCGTGTAGAATTTGAAGCTGCTCTGTTCCCGCAGTGACCCTTCGCCTCTCGTCCACTGCCTTGGGCCTTTGAAATTCCC
Organism: Teleogryllus occipitalis; assembly: GCA_011170035.1. Lineage (NCBI taxonomy): Eukaryota > Metazoa > Arthropoda > Insecta > Orthoptera > Gryllidae > Teleogryllus > Teleogryllus occipitalis. The sequence goes on along the minus strand of BLKR01001196.1, from coordinate 44,062 downwards.
ATAGACACCGCAGTGCGGCGTGTAATGCCATACTGAAGGCAACTAGCCAAACGTCCACACAATTCCGTGTGTCTGTTTGCTTCAGTGTGCGTAGTCCGACTAGTCGGAAGGAGGAAAGAAAGAAAGCAGTGAGAACGGAAGAGTTAGCACTTGTGGCTGCGAATGAAAAGAAACAATTCAGAAAGCTTATATTGGTTTATATTAAACTACGTTTAGTCTTTAACGTGCTAATTTGATTTTGTTTTGTCTTGATTTTATGATTACGGAACTTAAGATATGTTTAAAACTGGTATGAGTCAGTGTGACACAATTCTATGTTTGTCCGCTAATCGCTTAAATCGAATGTTACTCTGAATGGGAATCGCAACTATAAATTGTGAATACATTTTCAGCGCCTTTCTTTACATTCATTTAGATACAAATAAAATAAAACATAAAACAGAAAGAATTGAGTTTGAAATTTTTTTACTTCCCATCAAACACTAGTGATTAAATTTACTCATACATTTTCCAAGTTGAATTTTTTCCAGGATATTATAGTGGCCTCGCATTCCAACTTGCTTCAAATTGCAACTGAGCGCAGGAATGATGTGACATTTGCCCAACTAGCCACTCATTTCCCTTGGAGACAGCCAGCCACGTAGAAGTTCTCCATAACCTGTGCCTGGCATTGCTTTAAGAACGAGGGGTCGTGTGTATTTGAACCCCATCTAGCGGGTCACAGATTCGCACGCCATCATGGTCAGCATTCGAATACCTTTCACTTCCGTTTTGCAGTTACGCGAATATACCGGGTGTCCCACCAACTATGGACCGCACCCATACCTTCTAAACGGTTCAGGGTATCGAAACGCAGTTTTAAACTAAACAATGTGGAATCATGGGGCAAGTAACATACCGTAGAAAAATAATCTATAATATTTTTTGTGTTCGAGAAATTTAATCACCTTTAATTTGATAAATGGAACTATATATTTTTCTCACCAGGTATGGATAGATCATGAAAATAGGAATACAATGTTGTATCATATGTTAGTATTTTGATAGTAATTTGAGAATAAAATTAGATTTTCTGGCATGAGATTAAGTAAACGGGCAGTCTTTGCAACAGTCGCTGTTGGGGGAAGGTGACCTTCGCGGCGTCGATACTGTTTTGTGGAGAGAAGAGTGTGAGAGGGGTGGCCGTGAAGGATGAAGGCGTAACTGCAGCAATTCATGATCTTGACACGAAAAACATACGAACAAACATCAATTTTAACGATCAGAGTGGGAAATTTTTTCAATTTATTTACTTGGATTTCACTTGTCTTCTACTGAAATTTCAAAACATCAATCTGTGTCTGACATCTGTGTCAACCCCAAGGATTGCTTTAGTTATTCCTCTTATTCCGCACTGCCACCCGTCTCAGTCTCTCCTCTCCATGCAACAGTCTTGACGCCGCGAAGGCCACCTTCCCCGAAGGCGAGAGTTGCAAGGGCTGCTACACGATTGCCCGTTTAATTCAAAATCACATGTCAGAAAGTCTAATTTTATACCCAAGTTACTATCAAAATATTAGCAAATGAAACATCATTTTAATCCTCTTTCCATTGTCTATCCATTGCTGTTGAGAAAAATATATAGTTCCATTTAAAAATCAAAGATGATTAAATTTCTCAAAAACTGAAAATATTATAGAGAACTTCTGTAATGCATGTTACTTGCCCCATGATTCCGCATTGTTCAGCAAAAACTGTATTTTGATATCCGGAACCATTTAGAAGTTATGGGGGTGGTCCATAGTTGATGGGACATCTTGTATAATACAGAAATATACTACTCTAGCGTAGAAAATTCACTAGTTGTATATCTATAAGAAAATATACCACATAACAATATTTCCTAACGTTATCAAAGTAGTAATACATTTTGACCATTCAATGTTAATTTTAATATTCTCAGTTACATTATTTTTTCCTTTTTTTGTAAATATTTGGTTGTTCCTTCGAATTTCTTTTCTTATTGTTCTCAGTCTGAATGCGTACGCTGGGAACTCCAGCCTTTTTTTTAGTAAAATCAGAAAAGAAAGTAAGAGCTGGATATTATTAAAAGCATAATCAAAAAACTGTTCTTGGTTACGTCTATAATTTAATTGATGTTGTATATTGTCTGCTATAACCATGCTATAGCTAAATATGTTCTACACTCTCTGTAAGTAATATTTTTAACTTTCAGTCTTCTTTACGTTTTGGCTTGTCCACTTGTTATTGGTTTTCGCGATATTTACATTCAAAAGTTTGTTAATTGCTCGCCGAATGCCTTTTTAATTTCATATTATTCTCTAAGTTTTATCAGTAATGGACACAGTACTTTATTCTTTATTAATTAATACGATTTCGTATTTCTTCGGTTGATAGTGAAAATATCATTTGTGCAGTTCATTTATTCTTTATTATTGATCACTTTAGATATTATATGTAAAAATATAAACAGTGACCCTGCAAATTTCATTATTTCCTTATTCGTTTGTTCTCTGTTAATTCATGGAAAATACGTTTAAAAACACGAAGTTTAATCGAAGATCACTTACGAGAAGCACTCTCATTTACTTGTTCTCACCCGTAGATTCTCTCGATAACGCAACGTGGATCGAAAGCACTTGTTGAATAACACCTGTTGTGAAACAAGTGCTCCCAGAATCCGCGCGTTTAATTGGAACACACGACATTAATACGCCCACTCATTAGAAACTTTTTCCCCGGAGGGAAGCATTATCTTGCGGCCGCGGAGGCCCTTGTGGGTTGCGGGCTCTTGCGGCGCCGCGCGGCTGGCGCGCTGCGGCGTTGGGTCCTGTGCTGCGTGGGCGTTGCGGCCGCCTCCGCCCCCGCCCCCGCCCCCGCCCCCGCCCCCGCTCTCAGAGCGCGCCGTTTCCGCGGCCGACGAAATGTGGCGTTAATGTGAAAATAGATCCGGCCGACCGCCGCGCCCCCGCGCCCCGCCCCCAGTCGCCCGCCCGCAACCCCGCACTCGGACGTCATTTTTTCGCTATTATTTCGCAAAAATGAACAGGCGTATGTGAATTAAAGTCAAACATAACTCGGTCGGCTTACATATTCATGAGGACGGATTTTAATTTCGAGCGCCGTGTTACCGGGTGGCATTAATTTCTGAGACGGGGCCGCGCGGGGTCGGCGGGGGGCGGGGCGGGGGTCCTAATTCGCTTACGTTAATATCAGTGGCGGCCTCCGCCCTCGGGGCCGTTATCCCGCGGGGCGACGGCTGCGGCGGCGCTGCGGGCGGGGCAGCGGGCGGTGGGGGGGGGGGGATGCGACGGGGCCAAGAAGTGGGGCAAAGTAAAGAGGGAGACGAGCAAATTGCCACGTGTATTTTGGAAGTTGGCTTTGCGGCGCGACAGAAAAAGGAGAATTATATATATTCTTTTACATAAAAGAAAACGAAAGGAAAAGAAGTATATTGAAGCTCAAAGGGGATTTTGGGGATGAGGTGAAATGTGCGATGTCGTGAAGGGGAAATGTTGATCTTGTTTCCGAGAAGATGAATTTGATATTGCTCATGCAAAGCTTTCGGGTGGTAAAGAAAAGTATGTTAGAGGTGGAGCAGGAATGAGATGTTTGAGAAGGAAGGTCAGGTTGACGGCGTTCGTCAAGCGGCAGCGCGAGGGCGGCGGGCGGCGGGGCGCGGCGAGACGTGACATCGGAGAGGAAGGCGCGAGGGAAGTGTGTGTGTGTGTGTGTGTGTGTGTGTGTGTGTGTGTGTGTGTGTGTGTGTGTGTGTGTGTGAGGCGTAGGTGTCGCAGCATATGGCGGCGCGGGGGGCAGGGTCTTTGAGTGGCGGGCGCCAGGCGCCGAGCAGCTCCGCACGCGCCGCCCGCAAAACACGCTCGTAAAGGCCTGCGCGCCGCCCTATTCATTCGCCGGGGGCGGGGCTGGGGGCGGGGCCGGGGGCTGCGCCGTAATCGCCGGGGGCAGGTGGCGCCCAACTGCTCTTCTTGGACGCGGCTGCAGGGCGCCGCGCTCAGTGGCTCTCCATCTCGTGCCGCGGTTCGGAAGACGCACTCTCGCATACAGCTTATACGCATGGAGCTTTTGGTTTCATTCTCCCACTTACTCTCAAAATGAAATATAAGCATACAAATAAATATATCTTCATTGTTGTATACTATTAAATTACCTAGGACATCTCACGTATTTTCGAGTTAAAACATTGTTTAAAAAATAATCTACTTCAAAATGATCAGATAAGTAATTCACAATACAAAATATATAATGTGATTAATGATTCGAATTCTTAACGGTGGGGGCATCGTTCATGTTAATGGCCGTTAATGACAACTACAAAGGTGCAGGCTACTTTTCTAAATACTGAAGGTAGTTGTGAAAAAGAGGTAATTCACATAACACTCTCAGAGTGAAAGGCAGTGGCGAGAGTAAAGAACTCGGAGCCTCATCGCATATGCATAGCTTCAGTGAAGTCGTAATTATTTCTGGTTTGACCAGCCTGAACGTACTGAGAGCCCTGGACGTGCGCAACCTGCGACGCAAAATCTCAGCGTCCTTTCATTCATTCCGATGAATCATAGACTCGGCCGTTTGTGTAACTGCGCATCAGGATGGGCGAATGGTCACCTTTTCCCGCCGCTCGCATGTCAGTCACGGCCGACTCCGCCGCCCGGCGGAAGTGCGACCGAGCCACTTCCGGAGCCGTTCCTGCGCCGACTGGCTCAGTCCTTCGCCGCCCCACGCCCCGCCCCGCCCCCTCCGGCCCGCGCTGCGCAGTTTGTTATTAAGCGGCGCGGGTGGGGCGGCAGGGGCCCGCCGCGGCACGGCGCGCCCACCCCTCCGCGCCCACGCCCCGTGCGGAGCTCCAACTTTTTATTACGAAGAGCTCCGTGGCCGGGAAACTTTCCTCCGACCAACTCCGCAAACTCCTTTCGTCTTTTAGAGGAGCTGTTTCTGAATTAAATACAACGTGTATTTTATAAGTTAACAGTTTCTTGCAATGTAATTATCAGGTAATGTAGAAAAGGATTTCTACTATTCGTTCTCGAAAGTTACACTGCAAGTGAAGTTCTCCGTTCTTAGTTTAAATTTAAACTAGTAGGTGCCCTCGATTTTTTGACTTGGTTTTTGTAATTGCGTTTCCTCTTAAAACGTACTGGCTGAATGAATTGTGGGTATTTGTTTTAAAACCACTGTACTCGACATGTTTGTATTCCAAACTAGTCATCGAAACACTTAAGTGGCGCGTTTGGAAACATAAAATATCTCTCTTCAAACACTGGTGTTGTGTAAGATCGTTCAAATAAATTTCCAGGAGATAATTTCTTATTGATTTGACGTAAAGTATTCAATTAGAAAGTTGTGCCATGAGCCATCATTGGGTATTCTTCATAGAGGATAGATTTATTTAATCATGCTTATTTTGCGAAGAACAATACTGATTTATTTCATTCCACCGAAGAAATATTGTTTCTAGGAGCAATGAAAATGAACAGACTGTACATTGAACTTACCAGACTATTTGAGGTACATATTGCTCAACTCCATCCACGATAATGTCAAAAATGCCCAGTCTTTATTTACAAAACACCATGCTTTCAAAAGTAGAGGTTTTTAACCCCGAATATTGCTATTGAAATGATAATGAACTTTTAGTGCCCCTCTGTATTAAAAACGCATGGAACAGAACGAGATTATTTTATTACCTCCTGTAACCGTTCCGCTATTCATATTATTAGTAGTATATAAAAGTAGAAAAAGGGGAACGAAGTGAATAAAAAGCGTTTGCAACGCATGCGCTGTGGCGTTCCTTCCGCGAGTTTTTCGTCGCTCGTCGCGTGCGTGAGGGGGCAACGCGGAAGAGCCCCCCCGCCCCATACCCTCCGATCGCGCCACGCCTCCTTATGTTTCGTCCCAACCCTTCCGTTCCACCCGTCACGTCCGCTCGCGTCGCATCGTATACGATTAGGGATGCGCCATCGGTGCATTTAGAGTCATCGATGTATTTTACCCGATGTTTGTTAACGTGACGTTTTCCATGTTTTTTACGTTGTCGAAGTTTTGTTTATAAATGAAAAATTTCCAAAATCACAATTTGGTTAAAACATGCTTTAGTTAATATATGAAATAAATTATTATTATTATTGTTATTATTATTATTATTATTATTATTATTATTATTATTATTATTATTATTATTATTATTATTATATATTTTGGGTTCAATCGAAACAAACTCTGTTAGTAGTACTTTTATCGACCAGACTCTCTCTCACTGGAGATTCTGTCAATGCCTCAGAAGTATTCCGTTTCTCACACACGCAGAGGCGGGCAAAGCGGGCGCCCTGGACCTGCTTCCCTCCGGCGAAGTGAGATGTGCTTCTTCGGCCTTTGACCCTGGGCGCCCAGGCTTAGTTTGTCTTTTATTGTTATTTGCTTTGTTTTCAGTTCAATCTTTAAGTTAATAAACATGATCATTGGCATTCAATTTTGTTGCGCATGAATTTAATGTATTACATTAAATCACCTTTTGAACATGGATGTTTAAAAACTTCAATATATTGTATAATTTTAATTTTAATAATTTTAACTGACGGCGATAGGATTTTCGACACTAGCTTTTCAGCTAGGTCGAATTCAGTCGCTGTCTGGAGGAGAATTCTAGCGGCCGGCTGCTCTGATCGGTAGTTTTCCGTGGTTTCTCCGATCAACACCAGGCGAATGCCGGAGCAGTACCCTAACAAACAGGCCACGGACCGCGCGCGATCTTCCCTTCCCCTTCCTTGTCCTATCCTCTCCCCTTACACACACACACCTACACTAACATGCACTACACTACCACATATTCCGGGAGACCGGTCGGGAGCTTAGAGCTTGTCCCGGCTGGGGCGGTGTCCTGCTGGTGGGAGATTCCTGGTTAGGGAGAAACGCCACTAGCCGACGGTAGGTCGGTGCCGTATCTCGCCATCCAGCGGGGGATGATCATCGCCATCTCCCGAGAAATAACATGCACTAGACTCACGGGACTAATGACCAAAGCAGTTGACGCGCCCGGAAACACTAAAAACTCAATCAATCAATAATTTTAATGTCCATAAACGTCATTTTTTGGTCGAATTGTTAACGTTCATGTTTTACTTTCGAACAATGAAGATGGGTATGTGGCTGACGCATGACGCGCCCTGCAGCGTCGCTGCCCCTTGGCCCCGCGCTATCGCACCGGCTCGTGCGTCAGATAGGCTACTGACCGCGCGCCACAAAGGCTGCCCCCGCGGCGGTAGACGCCATGTGGTCGGAGCACAACATGTTTGGGAGTGGCCTTTCATTATCTGGCGTTCAACCTCTGTCTGGATGTGGTTCTCACACTCTGTCTCCGCCCGGTACTTTTTTTTCTCCCTTTCTTCCTTTCCATGTCACGTTTCTCTCTCTCTCTCCTCTCTCTTTCTTTCTCCAGTTTCGTTTGTACTCAATTTCTCTGCTCACTCTCTCCCCCTTCTCTCTCCTTAGCCTGAAATTAGTTAATAGTTCTATTTCCGACATGTTTCTAGAGGAAACTGACCTCAAAGTACTGTATGTTCTTTATATTTCTAGATCTAGTAGATTAAGGTCTTTACAAATATTTCTTCAGGTCACAATGATCCTCGTACGGCATTCGAATTACCCAGAATTTCTGTTTAACTAATGTCTCCCTATTCATTTGGCACTCCTGTTAATTCAGTTTTGCACTCTCATTTTAAGAGTGCTATTTTTTATTATCAAGTTGTTTTATATCATGCAAGTATATAAAGAAATTCTCGGACGCGTTTAATTTTTTGAACGCAAAGTGGCAGCCCTTTTTATATTTATTATTGTTATTAATTTATTATAAGATTCACTAATCGGCAGCGTTTCCGTATATTGAGGAGTTTAAAAACTGTGGCTCCCCTTTCAAAGGAGCATCTTCGCTGGAAGAAAAGTTCGACTTGGAAACAGGACGAAGTCCCGACACAACTCTGATGATGACGTAACATATCCCTATTGAATCTCAAACACGATGACACTATCCAACCCACATTCTTATCTATTTACAGTTATTTTTCTTAGCGCTGCATCGAGCCAAGAAAACAATCCAGAGTTCAAATATTCCTCTGCTGCACTCCACTCGGGAACGCGTTGGGGGCGTCGGCGCGGCCTCTTGGGCCATGAAGGAACTCTGAGCGTCGCCAGTTGTTGTAATAATAATAATAATAATAATTATTATTATTATTATTATTATTATTATTATTATTTATAATTATTATTATTCCCAACTTGTTTTACAGAGATAATATACATTGTTGTTTCTTGGAATTACTAACCATCGATAACCAGTTGTGATGGTTAGCAATTTTGAATTTATAATTTATTATCTGTCTACGTCTAGATAGTATTTTTTATGTGGCGTGTTTTTTTACAATATTCTTATTTTTTTAACATTTACAATATAAGTTTTTGTGAACATACGAAATAAAAAACCTAACTTTAAATCATACAATAAGTGAAGATTTACAGAGATGCAATAGGTATATTTACTTAGACAAAATATATATTTCCATAAATGAATTTATTTTTAATTTATACTGCAAAACACTTTTGTAATGCAATATTTCAGTTAACTTGCTTATATCATTATCATCATGTTTTAAAATCCAAATCTTTATCTTGTGCTTGAAAATATTTAAGGATTTACTATTTTTCAGAGCTGAGTAATTGATTATATATTTAAAGCCCAATGAACACCAAGGTTGTTCTTGATATTAGAGATTTATGCATTTGGGACTTTTTAATTTGATTAGTGGCTTTACTACGTGTTGTGTGGAGCTGTCACGCGAGGAGCTGCTAGGTGTGCACTTCACGCCCTGGCGCGTTCCCAACTCGCCTTTGCGCATGCGCCGCCGCCCAACAGGTTCCCCGCGGACAGGGCCGGTTTATGTTGTGTTTCTCAATAGAGAATCAGAATGGATCTCTGTACCCTACTCCATTTCCAAGTCATTATGGTTTTATACCAAACTATTTCGTATTGTTTAATATCAGTTATGTAAATCCCAAGTACTGCGCAAATGGTAGTGTGGCACAGAGCCAGAAAATATATATTCAAAGCTTCAAATGGGAATTAAGTGTTATAAAGTGAAATTCTTTTTTTTTTAAATGAGTCATATTTGATGTTTATTGTCTATGCTTTGAAATAAACAGCGTGTCAACGCTAGGAACAATATCACGATAATTGTTTTGCATGGAATTTATTCCATGACATGAATTTATTTAGAATTTGAATTTAAAGTGTACTTTTGCGGCCATTTCCAGATCCAAGACACGTGTAAGCAGCGACAATTCACTTCTTGGAAGATGTCAGTCCCTCCGCACACACTGACCGAGTGTGAGTTGCGGAAAGCAAATGTTAACAGAGATGACTCAACTCGAGTCTGCTGTTTCTCCTGTAGTGTTCTCATTTCGGAAAGTGCTTAATTAAGATGATGAATGGAATTATGCATCCAGAATGTGTACATGATTTAAGAAAAATGCTATGTTAACCACACAAGACATCGGAAATAGAATGTGCAAAAGCCGGAAGATAAAAAGGGAGAAAAAGAAAACATGCTTACTGAAATATATTGACATCCATATGAGGTAGTTTACATTTAACGTAAACTCTGAATATGTTAAAAGAAAATATAATCGTTTAATGGTGAAACGAATGGTAACACTGGTAGGAACGAGAGCACTAATTCACAGGCACATGCTCATTGTCATATTCTGTGGATCGTTGGATTTGTGATGCAATATCAGATTATTTTGCACCATAAGGCATTTAACTATGGAAACTACCTTTCGCTTCACTGCGAACATAAGATGTCAAATATCAATGAAAAGTGTAAGGAAGTCTTTGATAGAAGAAGAAATTATACGAAAAATACTAAAAGATGTAACAAAAATTGCATAACAAGCCGTTTTGTTTTCGAATTTATCATATAGGTTGAACGGATTACAGAAAACAGCATACAGAATTTTTGGAAGTCTTCAATCATTAACACTAGCTTTCCAGCTAGGTCGAATTCAGTCGCGGTCTGGAGGAAAATTCTAGCGGCCGGCTGCTCTGGTCGGTAGTTTTCCGTGGTTTCTCCGATCAACACCAGGAGAATGCCGGAGCAGTACACTAACAAACGGGCCACAGAACGCGCGCGATCTGTCCTTCCTATTCCTTGTCGTATCCTCTCCCCTTACACACACACTTACACTAACATGCACCACACTACCACATATTCCGGGAGACCGATCGGGAGCGTAGAGCTTGTCCCGGCTGGGGCGGTGCCCCGCTGGTGGGAGAGTCCTGGTTAGGTGAAATCCCACTAGCCGACGGTAGGTCGGCACCGGATGTCGCCATCCAGCGGGGGAAGATCACCGCCATCCTCCGAGAAAAAACATGCACTTTACTCACGGGTCTAATGACCAAAGCAGTTGACGCGCCCGGAAACACGAAAAAATCAATCAATCAATCCTTAAAAAAATGTTTAATATCTAGCAATATTTTTGAGGTTCAGAATGCGGGATACGCGTAAGAAACATTGTTTTAATTTTCACTATCATACCGAATAAAAGAATTGTGCTCTAATACCACTTTTTTAAAAATACATACACATGTTTACTGTAATCATACTGTACTGTAATATAAAATAACATTCGAAATGAATTTGCCGCTTTAATGACCAGCATTCGCGATGACGAGCACGTGTGCTCCCTCCGTGGAATCGCCATCGCCTTGGGCTCCGCGTGCGCGGGGGAGCGGCAGGTGTTGCGTCACGGGCTGCGTGCGTGCGTGCGTGCGTGCTTGCGCGTGCGCGTGGGCGTGCGCCGCGCGGTCGCTTTGATTCTCCGCTGCGCACGCGCTCGTTAGAGGGCCTTAATGAATTGTCTCCCGCGGAGTGGCGCCAGGGGAAGAGGACTGTCAACCCCCATAATACGAGTTTCTCTGACGAAAAATCGCCATTTCCGCTTCAGCATTACTATACATTACCTTTACTACGTAAGTATGGCGAGAAAGTTAAAAGCAGTGCAACATTGTAAAATGTGACGCTGTCGCCTAAGGGACGTGAGCTGGAACATTGAGGGAAGGCTCTACGTCAGTCGCCTTTGTCCTTGTTACCACCCTCACACATTCTCTGGTCTGGAAGTCGGGGAAAATTGGTGTGGAAATAAATAGTATGTTTTAATTGAACAGTACCAAAAGCGTAAAATTCTTTGGTATAACATAAGGTACGGCAGCGTATTGGATCGTCCGCTAGGATTTATTACTTAAAAATGTATTTTCGGTTGTCAAATTTAGTTGTAGCATTTTCTTTAATGATAGTTTTAGGGTCCGGCTTAGAAAATTGTGGTCGTAACAATAGTACTATCACTACAATTACAGCTTATAATGTTGCCAACACGATTCTCACAAGATAATTGAAATGACATGAAAAAGTTTCCTCTCCTGTTTCTAGAGTCATTTTCTGGTGTCGCTTTCTCCTCAACCCAGATGTCTATTAACGACCATGTTCCGGCCTGATCCCTTTGAATCCACGTTTCCTTTCTCTCGCGCGCTACGTATGCAAGACGGAAGTGTCTTAGAGTAATCCTCTTTACTCGCTAAACGTTCTGTCGTATCTGTTGAGTTAAGTTATCTGACGTACACGAAAACATTACAGCGGTCGTGTAGTTAACACTCTCGTTTTCTTGAATAGCGACATGTATTACCTCAGCTTGTTCTGGTCGTCTGCGAGGACTTATCGCACATCGGCGTCAGAAGAGACCGGTTTTGCTACATTACGTATCTTTAGTTTTGCATGCACTTGTTCATTATTGTCGCCTCATGATCTTCTGGCTCGACTCAGTAGCCGATTACGCGCATGGGGAAAGGAGTCCATTGTATGTGTGAAACATGGGCCAGCCAGGCGCAGTGGCAAAGCACCCGCTCGGTCGCGAGGGAAACGGTTGGCCGCGGCCGTGGGGCGCTTCCGGGGAAGGGGCGCGCCTCTGCAGGGCCACGCCCCCCGGGCCGCGAGCGGGGAAGCCCTCGGGGCGCGGGTCCGGGGTTCGATCTCCGCCAAGGTCGGCGCGCCGGCTGACCACGCGGAAGGCGGCGCGGCCGCGGGTCCGGGAGCGCAGCCGGGCGAAAGGGCGGGGGCGGGGGCGCGGGCAGGGCAGGGCAGGGCAGGGCAGGCGCGGGCGGCGGCGCCCGCGGGGTCCGCCGTTCGGCGCCCGGCTGCGAGGAAAGTGAGCGGCCGAGGCCGCGCGGGCGGTGTCGGCGGTGGCGGCGGCGGAGGCGGGAGAGGGGGCTGTTGCAATCGAGGGCCCGCGCGGAGAGCGCGCGCTGCGGCCGTCGCCAGTGCCGCGGCCGCTGACGCTCTGGACGGACGCGCGTGTCTGGCTCCGCTGCTGCGCCGCCGCCGTCGCCCCGCCTCCGCCCCGCCCAGCGTCTGCGCGCCCCAACTCCCCGCTCGACGACCTGCAGCTCGCGGACGCCTGCCGCTGCTATCCAGGTGGGTGCGGGAAGGAGGCGGCCTGCGGCGCTGCAGAGTACGACGTGTACCGTTAGCTTTACGACTCGCGCTCTCTGTCGTTGTGCGCCGGGAACTGTAGTCAACTGAAGTGACGCCAAGAAGGTCCCCCGTGTGAGCAGCCGCTCGCGATCTCATCCACGATACAAACAGCTGACGGTCGTTTTTCCTCATCGACAACTTTGTGATATTCGTTTGTCAACGTAGGACCACAATATGTTCGGTACTCCTTTTTAGTTGTCAGAAATTTCTTTCAGAAGTTTTCCAAGGACTTCGACTGACCCCTCATTTCTGCTAATTATTTTGTTAAAACATATGAATACACGCATGCGCATTTGTTAAGTGTCTTTCGTACTCTCATGAGTGATTTCAACTGCGTCATTGCGGGAGCCGGTTCTGTAAGTTGAGTGATCAGAGAGCACAGGAGAAACGCGAATTACACAATATGAAGGCGGCGAGTGAGACAGCAGACGAGCGGTCGGAAATCGCCCGTGCGAGCAGAGAGACACCAGGTCGCGCATTTTCCATGCAACCTGTCGCCTCTCTTTTGCTCAGTCTATCGCGGCGTTAAATGCAGCTGACAGGCGTCTTTCGTTCCTCCCTGGAGAGTTCGTCACGCTCTCTACTGAGGTAAAGTTAATTGGTGGGACGACGGCGTAGTACGCAGTTCTTTTTTGCCGAATAATGTCAATCGAAGTACTCATTCTTGTCGAGTGCGTTCACTTCAGAGTACCTTTTCCTTAATTTTTCTCTCTAACATTTATCATTTGCAGCTGTAAAATGTGCATGTAGCTGGGTAGATATCCTTTTTCCAGAGTAATGTGGGGAAGATATGTACAATAAGATGACACTGCGAATGTAATATTACTCATAGTTCGTATTGGAAAGGAATGGACTGAACACAAATCAGAGCTTTTATGCCTCCTTGATAACGGAGTTAGTTTTATTATTATACGATTTTATTAAATTTGTGGTTGAAAAGGGAAAATTAAGAGTATTTAGAATTGATGTACGTAATGTAAAATATAGCTCATGAATTCCAATTCTGATAGCCTCATGAACAGTGTTGAGACAAGAGATGAATGTTAAATCGTGTTCAGCATTCGTCCACTCAACAAATACGATCGCACGAGCAGCATACGGCCTTCGCACCCGCCCCTGTGAAAGCTATCGCCGAAGCCGATTCGCTGCTGCTGAAGCTGTCGCACTCGGGGGCTGCGTCGCAGCACCAGAAATGAAAGCGCTGTCCTCCGGAGATGCGGTCGTTTCCGAGCCACCGGTGCCGCGGGCGTTGCCAAAATATGCGCCCCCCGCCCCCACCCCCGCGTGCGCGCATGGGCTCGGTAACACCAGCGGCAGCAGCAGGGACGCTCCGACGAAAAAATATCGCCAGCGACTTGACGTGCCTTCGCCGCCCTCTTGGGAAATTTATGGGCGTCAGGGAGCGCTCGTTGCGGACGGAGCCCCGCCGAGCCCTTATCGCGAGGTCGGGCTCTGCGCGTGCGTGCCGAACGCGTGCGGAGAGCGCGGCTGGCCGCTCGTCCCGGATATGGGCGTTGGAGAGAAGGCGCGACGGCGAAAACAGCCTCGTTAAGGGGTGGCGACATGCGGTAGCGCTGGGCTTGTTGCTCACCGAATCTTCCGAGTTCGTTCGTAAAGGTTTCATACTTGGCCAGTCGCCCGTGGAGTTTCCCCTATTTCCCGTCTTCTCGCCTACAAAGCTGATTGAAAAATAGTTTGGGGGTGAAACCAACGACTTTGCATGACAGTGTGTCAACAGGTTTTACTCAAAGGCTAGTTATTGTTTGAATTTTCTCGCTCCGAGTTACCAATTATAAATAACAGTTTTATACAAAGGATGGGGGCTAAATTTTAAGTTATCAGAGAGTAATTTTTTCGAGGGGGTGCATAAATAAATTCTATGATGCATTAGGTCATAAGGGACTTCCATATAATCTAATGGTGTTTTTAGTGTATCTTGTGTAAGATGGTCGAACCCGTTCATAGTTTTGTGTGTCCTGTGCAGTGACCTAAGTGAGATTAAATCACTTCTAACGCATTGGTATCATTCATCGGTTTATTATATTTGTTTAGTAAATGACCGATTTTAGTGCTACATTTAGCACTAGCTACGGTATAGCACTCGACGGTTGAACACGGAATGGAAACTCCTAAATATGAGCCAAGAGAAGTCAGAATTTTATGAAAGCCAACAATCGCAAGTGCATTGCTTGGAGGGTAAAACGCCAAGAGGGTGGGCGGGCGGGCGAGCCGTGTGCATCGAGCTCCGAGTCGATGCGGCTTCGCACGGCTGCCGACACCCGGAGCAAATGAACTCGGAAGTGGGTGCGCGGGGAGGAGGGGGGGGGGTGGCGAGCCAGGCGGCATTTCTGGATTCCCCGCGGTCATCGATCGCTCTTTAATTTGTGGGCGGCGATTGATCTTTCACTCCGCTGTGCGCTCGTTTGTTCCGCCGCGCGGCTGCTGTGCGCCGAGGCCGCGGCGGCGGCGGCGGCGGCGAAATGGGGCTGAAATGAATGTAATCACTGAGCTCTCACGAGTGGGTGGCTCTGCGAGTGCGTTTACGGGGCGGGCGCTCGTTCGCGATTTAGCACGCAGCTGCGCCCGCCGAATGGGGTGACATTTTTGCTGTGGCGGGTTGGTGATTCGTGTATTTGATGTTGTTTTAGACTCGTAAAATCGCCCTTGTATGTTGTATACGTATTCATGCAATTGGCGTTTTGCGCAATTGAGGACAGCGATGAACTCGTCAATTGAGTGTAGAGGTGCTCCGATTGTGTTTGAAGCCTGTCCGCGTTACTGACGTGATGTGGTAAGTGATGGCCTCAACGGAATTTCCGAACGTGTTAAAACAATTGATACAACCTGGGGGAAAAGGAGCATGTCATGGTATAAAAGAAATGTAGCGTCATAGAGAGAAATAATGAGGAAACTATTTCATTCAAAGTAATTTGCAGTTTCTCACAGCATTGTGGAGTTTTGAAAACTTGAAGTATTTTCATTTGCCCCGATGAGCCCTGTAAGACGTTTGTAGGTGTGGAAATAAATCGTCATTCACACGAATGTCCATACACTTCTCCTTTCATATTTCATTGTCATAATTCTTCTACTCAGGTTTCCAGAAAGAAAGAAAGAAAGAAAATAAACACTGCAAGACAATATTGTCTGCAGTCCCTGATCATGATGCAAATAGCTTTTCCTTGAATTCACTTGTGGAATTGGCCCCGTGTAGAAATAAAATAAGAAATCTCTCTAAACCATATATGATCAGCCAACAACTTTACATCGCAAACGCAAACAACGTTTACGCATACTAACTCGATTGCATTTGTTACGGCATTTCTCCAGCCGACGTTGCCAGAATGAAGTGATTTCACTGCCCCAGTGCCCTACCGCACCAGAGCTTCATCGCCTGAAAGCGTTTAAATACCCATTTTGCACTAGGAAAGCAGGTCCTGCAACTGCATCCAGTTTTGGTAAACGAATCTACTGAAATTCCTCTGAAGTTTGAGAATACAAGTAACAGCATTGTTGGTTAATTTCACAAGTCATGCCAGATTAACAAATGACATAATAAAAGTAACGAGCTAATGACGGATTGGAACATCACAGTCAGGAATCTGTTTTCTCTATCCATTTCGTCGTAACTTGTTATTAAGTTCTACCAAGAACGAAAAATTTGTTTAATTCCTTTATTGAAAGCAGTAGAAACTCAGTGGAAATGGAAAACTTAGCGTTTATAAACATGCAAAAATATACGTAAAATTTTTAAAAAAATCCTCTCAATTTGTGTGGCATTGAAAGCTTTTAGCTCATTAATAACTGACTTATGTGCAGCGAGCATCAAAATTCTCTAGAAAGGAAATTATATTGCCTCGAAATGCTCATCTGCCGGTCTGTATTCTTTTGTTGAAGCATTGCTCCGGCACTCGCCAGTAATTGGTTGGAGGAGCCAATGGAGATCCGTGTTATGAGAACAGCAAGTCCCATCCGATTCCTATCATTCACAAATACGTGAAAAACGCTTGCTCGTGAAGTAAGACAACATTTGCTGTATTGTACTTTCGAAAAACCATGTTCTCTTCACGGTCTGAATATTACCATACTGAAAGTATCTTGTATGCTCTTCCAAAATTTTCTGAACCCAACATTGTTTGTTATTTGGGTAAATGCATATTTGAAACAATTTGCACTCGGACAATTGATTTATTCGTGATTCCTGGTGGGTCAGTTGATGAGGTGATTCGTCCCGTAAGTGTAGTTAATGTTTTTGCTCGGGATTTGGCGGTGGTCTTCCCCGCTGGATGGTGCCGACTACCTATCGTCCGCTAGCGGGGTTTCCCTCAACCAGGTATCTCCCATCAGCGGAACAAGCTCTAAGCTCCCGACCGATCTCTCGGCATGTGTGTAGTGTAGCGCATGTTAGTGTATGTGTGTAACGGGTGAGGATAGGACACGAAAGGGGAAGTAAAGATCGCGCGCGGTCCATGGCCCGTTTTTCAGGGTACTGCTCCGGCATTCGCCTGGTGTTGATCGGACAAACCACGGAAAACCAGTGATCAGAGCAGCCGGCCACTGGAATTCTCTTCCAGACAGCGGTTGAATTCGACCTAGCTATCTAACTAGTGTTGAAAATCCTACCTTCGTCGTGACTCGAACCTAGGTCTTCCCGGTCAGAGGCACTGCAAAGACATCAGTGGATGCCCTGAGCCACCTGTCCCGGTGCACTCCGAACAAGTTTAAATGAAATGATAACGAATTCATTGAGAATTCATGTGACGTGTTGGTTTGCAAAGCTATGATAATCATAAATGAATTAAAGGAGGACATTGAGGTGGGTGAATTAGGTTGGCTGTCCGCCCCCGGTCAAGGTCCGAGGCGGCGCTGGCACTTCGGCAGCGCATTCCGACGCCCCTGCGCCCCGTCGCGACTGCTCGTCACTCTGGGCGACATTCGCGCCACGTGGCCCAGCACGTGATGCTGCTCGCCGGCTGAGAGGGTCTTTCAGTGACGAGAAGCGAAGCGTTGGTTTCGGGAAGAACGGAAAGCGAATTAAAAATTGTTATGAGGCTGTCGTCTGATTTCTTGGGACTGGTTTAATCTACTCGGTTTCAGTTCCATCGATGTGTTGTGTGGCTTTTTTCATTCATTCTAGAATATTCGATAATACAAAACTATTGTGTTGCCTGTGGCGGACTGAATGGTTACATATTTACTCGGCGCAAGTGTATCATACTTCTGCATCTTATTCTTCACGTGTTGCACCCGTTTCATCGCCGTTGCGACGTTTCATTCACAAACAGAATGATGTCCTTCGTAAACAGGAATAGTTCATCCCTCCGCTGTTTTCCTAATGTGAGAAATCGATGTGCCCGTTCGTTATGGCCACCATTCGGCTGTGTGCGCCGCGAAATATTTAGGATGGAACGTGCGAAGTAGTTATAAATCTCACGGAGGACGGCGCTAGGTAATGACCTTTATTCGCTTCGTTGTACAGCCTAGTGCATACAGGACAAAGCAAGCATTTCAGGAATCCATCGGTAGGACGCTCCGAGTAAGTGAAAGGACAACAGTCGTTAATACACTGTAGCTTAGGCTCTGATTCGGGGAAAACATTCCTGTTATTTGCTTCACTGCTGTTTGTCATCTCGAAGTCGGGGAAAAGCGTCAACATTTTGGGTATTTTCTGTACGTTGGGTTGAACGTGCGTAGTACCGCATTCCTCTTCTCGGTCTTCGCATTACTCTTCTCATTACGCTTTAACATCTGTTTAGTTCATTCGGAAGTTATGGGTTTTTTAAACCCTCAAAGACGTTTTTGATTCAGTAACTTTCTTTTCACAAATAGTTGTTGCACAAGAAAAGTGACCGTTTAAGAAATTTCTATTTGGAGGTGAAATAGAGATTTAATCTCAGTAGAACCAATTCTACATACAGTTGTGTTTTTACTCTATATTTCTGCTTTTTGTAATCTGTCTATCCCTTTTTGCTAGAATCACATACTATATTCTGAATTATCTTTATTTCTTCCCTTACCTAAAATCTGACTATTTTTGAGACGCCTCCTTTCTTGCTCATCGCTCCTATGCACGGACATGAATAACAAAGGATTGGAATTACCGTTCGTGATTGGCAGTTTCCCTTGGAAAGAGTATTTCCTAACGTGTACATATTGATCACAAAAACGCCGTGTTTAGAATCAGAATAAACATGTCCCGTATTCTCCCCGATCCAATCAGCTTGTCTCAATAAGTCTCTTGCGTTCCCTTACAACTCGATTAATTTATTTGTTAGCAAGCCCTTTAATTAACTGATACACCTTTCCTTCACATCAGTTAACCTATTTTCTTCAATTTCCTTGTATGAATTCAATGAACACAGTATTTAAGTAAAACATTAATTCTCGAAATCGTTTTCCCCCCTCTCATTCGTGTTGGTTCTAGGAAAAAAGCACTCGTTACCTTTCACACACGTTAAATAGTTTTTCTTCTGAGTTTGTTTTCATGACATTTTATTTCTTTTTTTTTTTGTGGCCAACCGGCAGCTGATCCTCTTCTCTAACGTTTGGTGCACCGCATTTAAAATAACAATGTTATTGTTAGTGGAAACACTCTATTTCATGAGTAAAGTTCAGCTTACATTGAGAGCAGATTTTGAAGTGTTTACTCTCTAAACAAGCGACTCCAACGCCCTACAACATGGCAGCTATATCATTGTTCTAATTATGAGGTAAATTCACATATCACAGCTTAATACACACATTGGCTTGAATGTGACCTACTGTCATGATTAATATCAAAACATTCTTTCATGTTTCACACAGTACGCCAATTAATACACACAGACATATTGGGTTACTTTTTTATAATTGGATCCGTCCGTAATTTTTAAAATTTTAACATTTTTCGTGGATAAAATGTTTTGAATGTATTTTTACTACAAGCCGACAATTGCTCTATGACGAAAGAAAATATTGTCAAGGAAATGAACTGCTGTGATCCTTTCAGTGGAGTTAATATATTAACGTTTTGTTTGCGCCTTTTTCGTTGTTGATTTTTTTTCAAGAATGATCTTAATGCTGTTGTATCATTATCTAGAAATATGTAATCTGCAGCCAAAATACTTCTGTCAAGACCTTTTCGTTGAAAACATTGGATTTTCGGAACTACTTTCAAAACAGGTTTTCTATTTTAATTTTTAAATTTCTCTGAAGTATTCTGCTTTCTTTCTTAACTTAATATTTTGTTTGAATCTTAGATCTCGTTCTTGTGTAACTTCTTTCTGAGAAGTCTCGTGTTCCTAGAGTTCCAGAGAAAGTGTATCTACATTTTCCATCAATTGATTTTTTCTTGTTATTTTTGTTGTTATTCTTGATATACTCATTTGATTGGAATCATAACACATTCTTATGATAGTATTATAGAAGAAGATTTGCTAAAAGAGCTACAGCTCAATTACTTATATACTCACTGCTATGTGAAACTATCTTCGTCTCTTTCGTAGTTCGCAAAAAAATGTGACGTCTCACGTGTTTGTACTGTATGTCATTGGCAGCGATCTCCAACATCTAATGTTATACTTTTTACATCTTATTTGGTGTCTTATTGTTCAGATTGATTGTATTTTGGAGAGCACATTCGGGAACTAAATTTCAGTTAATTTAATTTTTAGATGACTTTGGTAGATAATAAAGAACGGGAGGTATCGTTGAACTTTAAAATGTGTTAATAGAATATTTTACTTACACAGTAAGAGTTTAAAAACAACATTCTAGTCTGGACTGTAAAGAATAGTACAAGAGATACATTTTTATACTTCCTTTCAGTAATCACAATATTAGAAACACTAGCGTATTCGTGCGCGAACTCGTGCATGTTAAATTCCACCTTCAAGAGGGGAAGTTGTTAACGAAACGCGTTTATTTGCCAAAAAATTAAAACGGGAACTTCAAGTATACTTATAGAATTTAAAATAAAAATAAAGAACAATGAAATGTTATGTTTGAAACAAATTTTGAAGAATGGTTTCATTGTTAGCTTTTCACTTTCCTTGATTGGCAGTTCGCTTTTCACTTTCCTTGATTGGCACAAAAATATTACACATGCTTTTTACTCTCGAGAAATCTACGTAAAGATGTCCTTGCGAAAGTATAGGATTGGGCAAGCACAACCCTTCTCTTTGGAATATTATTTAACTTTATACTGAGATGTACACCTGTGCAATTTCATCGCCTAGAATATGAAGTAATTAGTTTAATTTCACGTATAGTTGCAGACAGTGGTGGCTCCTAAACTTCAGACCAGGTAGGGCACAGAAAATCGTGAAAAAAATAATGCAACATGCAAAGCATTGGAAAACATACCTCTAATTTTTATACAGCAATTCAATCCTCCTCTCCTTGGCTCTGGCAAACACTTCAATAACTTGACAATTAAAATCCCGAATGCCATGAATCATCCGTTTCTCAATAGAAAGCATGGTTAAGGCATTCAATCTGTCTGCACCCAGAGTGTTTCTAAGAATTTTTTTTATTACCTTTAGAGTGGAGAAACAACGTTCATTTTCCACAGTGGTCATTGGAATGGTGACAATTATTTTCAAAACATGGATACACTCTGAAAAAGTACGCGTCATGTTGTTTTCTAAAAAAAAACTGGAGTAATGCGGCAGCGCCTGATGCACCATGAAAATCTTCACGGGAGTATAACACTTCTAATTCCGTTCTAAATTTTGGATCACTTATTTTAGAGTATAATTTCACAGTGGTTTCAAAATCACTCTCCGAGAAATTTACAGAGTACTGAACGAATTGTTCCGTCAGAAATAATTTCGCGGCACTCACAATGGTCAGAACACTCAAACCTGTCTTCGATGTTTTTTAAAATAGTATCACACACTTCCAAAGCAGCAATAATAATTGCTTCCTTCTTTGCGAGATATGCATTTTCTCTTATTTGGGGGTCCACTCGAAGACTCTTGTTCGTCTTCGTACACTTTACGCACCTTGGTTACATCATCAGAAAACCGTTTGAGGGATTCCTTCACTTGAACAGAATCGATATTCCTTTTCTGAACAGTGTCGAAGAAAATTGCAACATGAAGCATAATTTTATGGTAGAAAGAGAGCCAAAATACAAAATCTGGATCATTTAATGTCCGCACAAATCCTGCAGCTTGACAGGATGACTTTGACTTTAAAGTCAAAATGCAATTCTTCACGTCTCCGTGAAATTCTCTTTCTTTAGAGACCTCATTTATGAAGATTGGTTTCGTGTGAGAGCCGCAAAAAGTACGTATACTATTGAGGAGTACGTATACTATAGGAGACGATGTTATGAATCTGTCCAGAATGTTAAATACCCATAAGCCACTGCGTAAAACTTAAACTACCATATACCAACATTTTGCAAACATTTACATCAGATTCTGAAAAATTTGCATTTCCATTCTGATCATGAACGATTTTTCTCACTGCGTAGGAGAAACTGCGAAACTGTATCCCGAGTGTTCTCCATCCGTGCCAGCAGGCTGCAGACCCGCGCTCCGTGACCGGGTCGTGTTTCCACGGGTCAAGGACGGCCACATCCCAGCCCGCCGACCCATTTCTCTCACCCACTCCCCCTTCCCCCTCCCCCTCCACTCTCCTCCCACGCGTCTTCCGTGCACGTTCCGCCCCGCCCCGCCCCGCCCGGCCCATCCACGCACCAATCATGTATAATTAATAGCGCGCGTTTCGTAATTCGACGGTGTAAATATGCGCCGCGGGAATCGCGAAGCGTGCGCACGCGTTGCGCCACGCCCGCGTTCCCCGCCCCGCCCCCGCCCCGCCCCCCGCCCCCGCTCCAGCTCCCGCCGGCGCAGCGCCGCGAACATTCGCACAGAGAGTTGCGACCCACAGGCGTGCGCCGCGCCGGTGCGTGGCCAGCAGCGGTAATTATGCAGCGTATCGTAAGAACAAATATTGGCTCTTAATTGTCACGCGTCGGGAGCCACTGCCAGAGGGTGGCCGAGAGCTGAAAAGTCAACACAATCATGATAACGAGTGGGTGGCTATAATATACATTTCATCTTTGATCATTTCATCAGAAACTCCATCGTAGATACGAGTATATAAAATGCCTGCATTCCAAATTAATTTTGTTTTCCTATTTGTTTTAATACATTATATTGTATTGTATGTATACCTTATATCGAATTCAATGGTGTGTTTGAGTATCACTGTTCACTCCCCTGTTCAGTTCACAATATTTCACATTCAGTGAGGAATTAATGACTGTTCCTTTTCTTAAATAAAAGAGGCTAAATGAAGACTTTTTTTTAAAGTCAATCAACCGTATTGCTTTAAAGTCAATTATTGTCTCTGCTGATAGGTACAAATGTACAGCTCAAACAGTTCTTCTCGACACCCGGGACTATTAATGTCCTCCTAGTTGACTTCACATGAGGCATCCATTGTCTGCCCGATTCTCGATTAAAAACCTTAGAGATAACATTCAAGATTTCTTGTTTACCAGGCCATGTGATGTGTGTATTTACCGCGTGCGTCATCCACACTTCCGGAAGAAACAAAAGAGACTGTACGTGTGGGTACAAATAAAGGAGAGGATGTTAATTTGTTGAATTAACTTTGGATAATTCTCTACCGCAAGAAAAACCGTCCAATAAGGCTGTGAAATTTAATACAATATGATAAATGAGTCGGTAATTGCATTAAATGTCGAGTAAATACCACGGAACTAAAATATAGCATCGTCGGCACGAGTAATTTTGTGATCTCTCCTACTACAGTTCATCAATTTTGTATTCCGAATTTTACACTAATGAGAGAACTAGGACTATAATTCAATGTAATTCATGTCGTTAAAAAAACTGTGTATTGAGTAACTATAGTGCGACCGAACGGTAGAAATATTTATTTGTTGCTAAGAAGCATTCATTAGCTGGAATTAGAATTGAGGGAAAGAGAAATTATTGAGAGAATACTGAATAATAAATAGGAATGTATGGAGCAGTGAAGTGGACAGTAGGGAAAAGGAGTGTTTCATGAAACTTAGCACGATCCCCTTGCCACTACAAATTCCATGTGGGTGGCTTTGACAAGTGGCTGGGAACTACGAAATCCAGAGCTAGTGTTTATTTATCAGATTAACCGAAAGAGAAATACAACTGCACGACGATAATTAGAAAGTCTCATTCACTGACGTGGGTAACCACTTCCAACATTTCACTAATATTAGAATAAAATATCAAGGTTGATTGATGAAGTGTGCGTTGAAAAATGATTCCCCATCGTTCTCACAGAAAGCATTTGTATAGGTGCTACATACCCAAGATGCAACTAGCTGCCTTTAATTGTACTGGAGAGGTTCCTTCGCCTCCGGTAAGTTCCATTGTTTCTAATAGAACTTGCGATTTCGGGATCAACGACACACAGAGAGTGAGAGAACTTCTCCCTGCCTTCTCATATGTGAAACTTATAGTTACAGTAGAGAACCAGAAAAACTGGTAGAGGTCTGCACCAGGAATGTTTTAGGGCACACTCACACACACACATACATACACGCACGCGCGCGCAACACTACACCACCCAATCATGTCACATACACATAGATATAAGACCATTCACACACGTGTGTATGTATATATATATATATATATATATATATATATATATATATATATATATATATATATATATATGCGGCAGGATTTTCGACACTAGCTTTTCAGCTAGGTCGAATTCAGTCGCAGTGTGGAGGAGAATTCTAGCGGCAGGCTGCTCTGATCGGTAGTTTTTCGTGGTTTCTCCGATGAACACCAGGCGAATGCCGAAGCAGTGCCCTACCAAACGGGCCACGGACCGCGCGCGATCTGGCCTTTCTCTTCCTTGTCTAATCCTCTCCCCTTACACACACACACTAACATGCACTACACTACCACATATTCCGGGAGAGCGGTCGGGAGCTCAGAGCTTGTCCCGGCTGAGGCGGTGTCCCGCTGGGAGAGTCCTGGTTAGGGTGAAACCCCAGTAGCCGACGGTAGGTCGGCGCCGGATCTCACCATCCAGCGGGGGAAGATCACCGCCATCTCTTGAGAAAAAACACGCACTACACTAACGGGACTAATGACCAAAGCAGTTGACGCGCCCGGAAACACGAAAAAATCAATCACATACATACATACACACACACACACACACACTGTAATTCTTTCACGTTCTCGCAGACGCTCACATGTAGGGACGCGCGCAATTGGTAGGAAGAAAAGGCGCGGAAAGAGCAAGAGGAGCAGGGAGGGGTCGCTTGGTCGCGCCTTCATTGCCCCGCGCGCACCGCGGAAGCGTCGGCCGCCAGCTGGCCCAGCCCCGGCCCGGCCCGCCCCCCAATCGCCGCCGCCAGCCATCGCGCCGCGCATCTCCCCGCGCGCGCTTCCGGGCGCCGCCGACGCCGCCTTTCTCCGGCCGCGAACTCGGGCTCGCGGGTGAAACGATTTCCGCCTGGCCCACGAGATGCAGCTTTGTGCTGCTGCTTGCGCGATTTTCGCTGTGATACGCTGACGCACGACACGAAGGAATGTCTCGCCAACGTTTGTTCATAACACCGTGTCGCGATTTATTTTATGACTGGTTGATCTTGTCACATTATCTTGGATTATTATCGTTACTATGATCAATGATATTGGGTGAAGTTTGTAAAATTCTTCGGTAAAGATTTTCTCCGGGTTACGATATCAAAGCCTGGAGTCATTTTACTCGTAAATCGGACGGAGGCGATATTCAAATGTATTTTAAAATGGGAGACACCGTTAAAGAACTTTGTCCCTTCTTTCTAAGGCCCTTTGTCCCTTGTTTCTTAGTAATGGATAATAAACCAGATTTAGTGTAGTTTTGGAAACAAGATAAAATACGAGTGTTCTTAGGTTCAATTTCGTAACTATTTCGTCTCGGTTGGCCTGTGTTTGTCAGCCGAGAGTACAGTTTTACGTGAAAAGATCTTTGGGCACCTCAAAAATAGAGAGCAGCATTTATGTAACGCAAGTTATTTGTCTCGCTTTGAAATGAACTTTGTATCATGTTATGCCCTGAAACAAGTGACCCGTGAATAACGCGTGAAGGATATCTGGATTCCACTCGGTTCTACCGCAAGGCTCCATCGTTAGCGCCGCTAGGGAAGTGGCACGCGCGCGTGGCGCTGCCTCCCGGCCGCGAGCGGAAGTTCCCCGCCCGCTCCCCAGGAGGTCGTTCCACCGCCGGGCGCTCCCAATGGGAGCGTGCGTTGCGAGGGAACAAACGCCGGCCGATGCCAGGGGCGCCGCCGCCCTCCGCGCCATTGAGCCCGATCGCGCGGGGCGGGCGTCACAGCGACTACGAGCGCGCCACGCCTTTTCATTGCGGCCTTCAATGCAACTGAAATTGATCAGCCGTCAAGTTTTGCGCCTTGGTGTATTTTTGAGAACCCTCTGGTAAAGTGGGAAGTCACTCCTGAGTTCGTTACGGGGAACTTACGAAGCTAATGGGCGCAGTGGCGATCTGTTTCTACTGGAAATGTGCAAAAAATAACGAAATGTTTATTTCATTGGAGGAGCAAGTGTAAACACGTCTCTTCTCGTTTTTTGGAATCGGTCACGAAAAGCATGACATTGCGTTACGTTGGATCTGCTTCTTCATAGGGCGAATTCTCACACTCGGTCGATGACGACCTTCGGACATCTCAACCAGGAAAGGAGAGATCGCACGATGTCGAACCTGAGCGTCTTTCGCTGGAAGCGTGACCGCAGACGTTCTGACATTTCTGTTGTGGCCATGAATTCGGAATGGTGAGCTGGAGAAGAACGTGCTGAAAACCACAAATTCACTTTCCTGATCTTTTGACATTTTCGTGGATTGCAAATGAATTTCCGGGCATTTTACCTAAGAATCTATTGGAACCATTTTCTAATTTTTAAGTAGATAATGCAAATCGCCGATGGTGTGATGTAATAAGCGATCGCGCAAAAGATGGACAATGAGGGAGGGAGAATAATGTTGTTTCTGAAATGAATGGACAGCTACAGAAATTGATTGCAACCCAGTTCGTTAAGTAGATGTATCTGATGTGATAAATTTTGTATATTTGATACGTCAGAGAGGTCCTGCATAGAATGAAAACTAACTGGATATTTCCGAAGAATGTGTATGTTTGTTTCTTCTGAACCATTGATGCCTGACGTGCAAAACCCATAGTAATACAGCTATTCCTTTACCTGTGTCAACACTGCAGCGCCTCTGACCGGGAAGTCCTAGGTTCGAGTCCTGACGGCGGCAGGATTTTCGACACTAGCTTTGCAGCTAAGTCGAATTCCGTCGCTGTCTGGAGAAGAATTCTAGCGACCGGCTGCTCTGATCGGTAGTTTTCCGTGGTTTCTTCGATCAACACCAGGCGAATGCCGGAGCAGTACCCTACCAAACGGGCCACGGACCGCGCGCGATCTGTCCTTCCTCTTCCTTGTCCTATCCTCTCTTCTTACACACACACACTTACACTAACATGCACTACACTACCTCATATTCCGGGAGACCGGTCGGGAGCTTAGAGCTTGTCCCGGCTGGGGCGGTGCCCCACTGGTGGGAGAGTCCTGGTTAGGGGGAAGCCCCACTAGCCGACGATAGGTCGGCGCCAGATTTCGGCATTCAGCGGGGGAAGATCACCGCCATCTCCCGAGAAAAAAACATGCACTACACTAACGGGACTAATGTCCAAAGCAGTTGACGTGCCCGGAAACACGAAAAAATCAATCAATCAATCAATATATCTGTGTCGAACTACCCGTCAGCTAGGGACGCAGAACTCGCACTAGAGAGCACGGCGCTCGCCTGGTCAGACGTAGCCGCTGCCCTCGCAACGAGAGCGAGGGCGAGCGCGGAGGAATGTGGGCCCAGCCAGGGGAGCGCGTGGTCGCCCGCCTTATCAGGTGGGGCCCTGCACCGGGGCGGGGCGGGGGCGCGAGTGCCAACGGGGGCGATAAGGCGCGGCCCGGGGGGGGTGCAGGTGCCCCGGAGAAAGCGCCCGGGCGTGACCGCCCCGCCCACTGCCGCCGCCCGCCGCCGCCCTGGAGATGACACCGCGAGAAAGTGCCGGCCTGCGCCTGCGCCGGCCGCTGGCCCCGCTCCAGCACGCGCCACATCCACGAGCGCAGCCGCGCCCCGCTCGGAAGTGCAGGCGGGAAGTCATTGACGACAAGTGCAGCCGCTCTGGCGTAATGCGTTGCACGATCGCGGAAAAAGAAAGTCACGGGGCGGTAGGCATTCGTCGCTGTAATCAGAGATGGTGTGTTTAGGGGGTACATTGGTGGTTTCTTTCGGACGTAAATATGTTTAGATACATGTGCAAAATGATTCGTTGCGCTATTCTTGATGAAGTAAAACTTAACATAGCTTTTGTTCTCGAAAAGTTCAAAGTTTCTTATAAAATGTTCTAAGATTATAATTTACACAAAAAATAAAATATTTGAATATGCTGAAGTTTGAACTATTTTCCCCATATTCAATAAATTGTTTTAAGCTGATAAGCTACCTAATATTATAGTTTCGTGTTATTCTTCTAGGAACAACATTCATAAAAAAGGTTTTCTCTCAGTTCACCTGTAACAATTAAAACCGAAAACCTGATAACCGAAATATTTATATCATACCATCTCGTATCACATTTTTAACTATTTCAGTTCCCATTCGCACTGTTATTTTACTTTTACCATGACCTCACGTCTTGCGAACTGCAAGCTTATGAATTGTCTGTACTTCCCGTTACATCACCGATGGCGTTTGTCACATTAGTCGCGGAAATAACCTTCACACTTTTGTTGCGGTGAAATAATGTGTTTCGTCGACGAACGTCGGTTATTCCCCTCCAGTTCTATTTTTCTGTCGCAGGCATCCTTTCTGTTCGCTTTTCAGCCGAAAATCGGAATTGTATTTTGTGACTTATTACCTAAATGGTTGTGTAACGAAAGGTATTTTAAAGTTCTTATCAAGTAGTGTTTGTTAGTTTAGTGCGCGAGGTCAAAAAGACGTCTTGGCGAGCTAAACATTCATTCTCATTGCATTTCTGTACAAACGTTATGGTGACACCAAAAATCTTGTTTCATAATATATTGTTGGGCTTACAATGTAATAGATTTCACTGAATTTAAGTTGTGCGAATTGTACGAAACCAATGGAGTTAATGGAGTTGGTATCATTTGTTGAAACGACGTAAATGCAAATGATCAGTTAGGGCTTCATGTTTTTGAGCATTGGAATGTGCGAAAAACTGTTTTTTAAATTGCACGATGGGAAATAATGAGGTAGATATTCATAAAAAACTTGGAACCAAGTCGCGAAATATTTTTTTGAGACAGATGATCTACAGAGCTTATTAAACATTTAACTTGGGAAGTATCGCTGTTGTGTGTTTATGCCAGCTGTAGATAAATGTAACTTTTTACTCATTGCTTCTTCTTCGAACAACATTTTTAAAAGTCAGTTATAAGTCCATTTGTGTTACATTCCATTCATGAAACTCATTCCGACTACCGGGAAACCTCTGTTACCAATGTAAGTGAAGAAAAAAAGCACGTACGTCAGTGGCCGTCTGGGTGCGCGGGGGGTTGGGGTGGGGGCGGAAGCGCGGGGCCCTTTTTGCGCGGCCACCGGAAGCGCGCGTGGGGCGCCCGCACGCGAGCCAGCGCTGGCCAGGCCTGCGATCGCCAGCGGCGCCGCTGGAACACGGATGGAGAGGGCGCCTCGCAATTCGTCCATTTTGTCCAGGCGTCTTCGCCGATTGGTCTCTACTATTGAATTTTATTGGACAATCATGCATTCTTGTGAGGAAATTGTTAGAAAATTATATTCCTTTAATATTTTGTGTCTTTCTAGTTCTACTAATGTCCTAGTTGAGGCTAGTAACTGCGGACCATGACGTTTTTTGTGATTAGATAGTTTTCAAAGTGTTCATTAATGGTATTATGGCGAAAACTATGAGTAATTCAAGAAGTTGACTTCGACTCATACGTAATAGAAAGGCCGTTTGAGTGTTTCGGAGTTCTTTGAAGTCTTATGATATGTAATTTTAGTGAGTAGTATATCAATTCATTTCGACAGATAAGTGATTGATAAAAATTTTGTTTCACTTATTAATGTCAAATTGTGATGTATACCGCAGCACGAAAATACGACTTACGACTCGATTAATTGACGTTTAACCGTAGTCTTGTATCTTGCAATGGATACACGCACGTTATGTCACAAATGTATGTGGAATGAATGGCCGGTCATTTTGCACCTCGCCTAATGTTGCCAACGGCTTTTCGTAACGCAGGCGCCGCCGTGAAGTGGTAGGGGAGGAGAGGTTGAACAAGTTAAAGTGATTTTGATAAATCGGTGCTGTGGGCTCGGAAACCGGCTACCGCCCGTGGCGCTGTGCGTCGTGGCGCGGATGAGAGATGCAACGCGCGTTGAATTCGGCAGCGGCTCCAGGTAGCTTCACACATGCGGCATTCGCCGAGCAGCGAGCTAGCGCTCGCCCAATCCCGAGCAGCTGACGTGATCGGGGAATGTTCGCTCCCTTTGATGGGTCCAAAACACCGACACGCGGACCGGTAGCGGTAGCTCAGTGCATCAACTGATGTCTCTGCAGCGCCTCTAACCGGGAGGTCCTAGGTTCGTGTCCTGACGGCGGCAGGATTTTCGACACTAGCTGTTCAGCTAGGTCGAATTCAGCTGCTGTCTGGAGGAGAATTCTAGCGGCCGGCTGCTCTGATCGGTAGTTTTCCGTGGTTTCTCCGATCAACACCAGGCGAATGCCGGAGCAGTACCCTACCAAACGGGCCACGGACCGCGCGCGACCTGTCCTTCCTCTTCCTTGTCCTATCCTCTCCCCTTACACACACACTTACACTAACATGCACTACACTACCACATATTCCGGGTGACCGGTCGGGAAGTTAGAGCTTGTCCCGACTGGGGCGGTGCCCCGCTGGTGGGAGAGTCCTGGTTAGGGGCAAGCCCCACTAGCCGACGGTAGGTCGGCGCCGGATCTCGCCATCCAGCGGGGGAAGATCACCGCCATCTCCCGAGAAAAAAACATGCACTACACTAACGGGACTAATGACCAAAGTAGTTGACGCGCCCGGAAACACGAAAAAATCAATCAATCAATCAAACCGACACGCGGTGGGTAGGGCGAACCCCGAATGTTCGTCATTCGGCAGATAGTAAGCAACTCATTCACACTACTCGGGATTCGGCGAGCGGTTGCTCGGTGTTGGACGCATAACGAATGTGTGCAGCCGCCTTCCCGCGCTGCGCCCGCCGCCCGGGCCGGCGACGGCGCATGCGCTGTCCCAGCGCTGCCTGTTTAACGCCACGTGCCTTCGGATTTATACCTCGCTTTCATCGCATCGTCTGACGAATAAGGCATACGGGAGAAGAATGGGTAATGAATGGACGTGTTTTGACAAATCCAGAGGTAATGGAGATGGGTTTATGTGACAGCTGTTTTTCTACGATCTAATGAATCTGTGTTCTCGCGTCCTTTCCAAGTCGGCGTCTTCGTGTTCCGATTGGCAGCGCCTCGTTGCTTGATGAACGAACCGGAGAGCACGTAACGGCGGCTGAGGCCATCTCGTTAGTTTCGAGAAGCACTTTTCTCGATTCTCGGTGCGTCGCGAGTCGGTCGTGAGAGCGAGCAGGCGCAACTTTCCTTTCTTAGCCGAACGCAGGCGCCCGCATACGAATGGCGCAATTCGACAATATTGTAAGCGGTCGGAGTGACCGGCAGAAATCGCCCGACGCGGAGTCTTCCCAGCGGCGCGACGGCGGCCTTTGGGGGGCGGGTGGCGGGCGGGGCAGAGGGGGTGGGGACGGGGAGGGGGCCCACGCCAACGCACGTGACAGGGCGCCGCAAGCAGCCGCGGCGCGGTCAACATTTGCGGAGGCCCTGCGCGGCGGTCGGCCAACGCAGGCCGAGGCACCGCCCCCAAGCGCACGAGGTAGCGAAGGGGTCCAGATGAAAATGTGGGACAGTGCGGTCTGGAAATCGTAACTCAAATCGCTGTTCACAATGTCCATATCTACAATGTCATTCTGCATGTATTATTCGTGGTATTTATTATTCCAAATGTTTATTTTCTGTTATATCAAGAAATAACACACCCAATGCGTGTATGAGGGATCCCATGAGTAAATTAGAAGTTGGGCATTGACAGTTATATCTAATATCGAGAGGCGGTGTAAGACTTTCTTCCTAGATATTCGTTTTTCAAATGCCACAGTGTTTATAACTTCCTAGATTCTTAGATTAGAAGTAAAAAGAGGGTGACCTTGTATTCGCCTGAAAACAGAATGTCACCTTTGTGTATTTTTCTACACGAAAGTAAGAGCATTACATTATTCGTCTACCCTTGCCTGGAAAAACGTGCACTTGCTCTTACGTAATTTAGACAGGCACGTGTTTTCTTTGACATGAAGCACGTTCCTAGAAGCTGAAAGTCACTGTTCATTATCGCGGATGTGACAAAGCAGTGTCCTATTTTAAATGCATGAAGCGGAACTATCGACATTGTAGCAACAGCTCCATGCGGGTGAAACGAATATACTTCATGTTGCAAAATAAATGTAACAACATATTAAAGGTGTACCGTTGATGACATTTCAGCAATAGCTGGATTATATGCTGAGCTGAAAATTATGAATTTAATGGCTTCCCCATAGCCTTTCTACGTCATTCAAAGCTATCGGAAATCGCACTGCTGACTGTTAAAAAAATCTCTTGCTGCTCACAAGCTGGAAACAGAAGTGCATAGTTTCGATAGCCAAATGATTGTATGCTGAAATAATCAGTATTTTCGTGTTAAAAATCATTTAAAGTTTGAAAATTGGATAGGTATGAATCGATTGCTACCATTTGTGTTTATGACACTACCTAGATTACACCTGAACTCGACCAGCAAAACTACCAGCACAAAAACGTTCGTATCAGAGCTTCGAAGCCAATTCGCAAATTCTCTCGGTCTACTAATTCATCTAAACCTGAGCTCTGGCAAGATTA
Organism: Teleogryllus occipitalis; assembly: GCA_011170035.1. Taxonomy (NCBI): domain Eukaryota; kingdom Metazoa; phylum Arthropoda; class Insecta; order Orthoptera; family Gryllidae; genus Teleogryllus; species Teleogryllus occipitalis. The sequence goes on along the minus strand of BLKR01001196.1, from coordinate 11,428 downwards.
ATGAGTGCACGTGACGTAACAGCGGGAACAATGCTAACACGAGCCGGTTCTAAGAAAAAGACTCCCCTTTTGAGAGTTATGTGGCATTTTCAATGAGTGCTTGTGATGCGAAGCGAGATGCAGTGAAAGAAATGGCCTGAAGCGATGTGCAGAGGAGCCGAGCGGGAAGGGAATGAGAAGGGTGGGTTGCCTGATGTTTCAGGGCGCGTCAAACAGTATGGTCATTAGTTCCGTAAGTGTAGTGAATATTGTATTGCGGTAGGTGGCGGTGTCCCATTCCCGCTAGAGCGTTGGTTCCATCGTCGACCTAGACCTAGAGGTCCCATCAGTCACGTATCTCCGCCAGCGGAGTAGGCCCTGCACGGGTCAAACTCTACGCTAGGGCTTGTACATGTGTGTGTGTGTGTGTGTGTAAGTGGGGAGGTGGGGCAAGGATGAAATCGGACAGATCGCGCGATGTCCGTGGACCGTTGTTTAGGATACTGCTTCGACATTCACCAGGAATTGATTGGAGAAACCACATAAACCAGAGTAGCCGGCCTCAAGGCGAAGATATTCGTTTGAAAAATGAATACATGAATACATTTCTTATTGGTATCCCATCAATAATACAATCCAGAATCACGTTCTAAATACGGGCATTGTGAACTGGGATTTGAGTTAGGATTTCCAGATCGCACGGACCTAAAGTCGACTGTTTCACATTTTCACCTTCGCCCCTTTCGTTACCTCGGGGCCCTTCCCTAGTGCCAGCAGACTCTGGCCGGATTGGAACTCGTGGTCTAGTGAGTGTGAACAAGTCAGCATCGCCAGTCCCTGTGGTGGCAGCAGTTGTTGCCCCGAGGGAGGGGCGTGGCGGGGCGTGGCGTGGCGGAGCGTTATGGCGCTCGTGGGGCTTCGAGGGCCGACTGGCTGCACGCGCCACGCGCTCGCGTGCCCGCGCCCTCGCCTCGCCCGGCTCTTGGCCCGCTTCAGCCGCTTCAGCGATTGAATCCCGGCATTGAAAGGCAGAGGCGCTTGCGCTCTGAACTCGTCTTCGCACTTCCGAAGCGCCTTTTAGGTCGGAGGATGAACTCCACGATGTAGTTGCCCGCAGGAAGAAACAGAAAACAAGGAAATCGTGGCCTCTCTTGCATTCAAGATGTTTAACGCAAAAAGGGAAACATTTTTTCAACAAAGAACACATGCGTATTTTGCTCATCCCTCGTATTTTTATTACAAATAATAATAATAATAATAATAATAATAATAATAATAATAATAATAATAATAATAATAATAATAATAATAATAATAATAATGTCATTTAAAATACCCTGAAATAAGAATAAAATAGAAAGAATGAAGATCTAGACTGAACATGTGTTATAATATAGGTTTTGATGTTATCTGTATAAAATAAACTTTAAAATGAGTGTTAAATTTTTCTGGAAAATCAATGTAATTGTTGTAAAACACAGGAATATAAAGTATGGCTGTGGAAGATTTCTATATCGTTGCGTTGATTCGTTAGCTAAAAGCGAAATCAAGAAGCGCAAAGGAGAGCAGGCTGTGAGCGAGGGAGCGGATGCGGGAGGCGCTGCGTCGGCGGCGACGCCGCGTCGCGTCGCGTCTGCCTCCCTGCCCGCCTCGCCCGTCCGCCCGTCCACCCGCCTCGCCCGCCTCGCCCGCCCGCCCGCCTCGCCCGCCTCGCCCGCCCGCCCGCCCGCCCGCCCACCCGCCTCGCCCGCCCGCCCACCCACCTGCCTCGCCCGCCGCCCGCCCGCCTCGCCTGCCTCGCCCACCCGCCTGCCTGCCCGCCCACCCGCCTCGCCCGCCCGCCCACCCGCCTGCCCGCCCGCCCGCCCGCCCGCCCGCCCGCCTCGCCCGCCCACCCGCCCGCCCGCCCGCCTCGCCCGCTCGCCCGCCTCGGGCCCGGCCTCGCCCCGCCCGCCTGCCCGCGTCGCCCGCCTCGGGCCCGCCCGCCCGCCCGCCTACCCGCCTCGCCCGCCCGCCCACCCACCTGCCCTCGCCCGCCCGCCCACCCGCCTCGCCCGCCCGCCCACCCGCCTCGCCCGCCCCGCCCACCCGCCCGCCCGCCCGCCCGCCCGCCTGCCCGCCCGCCCGCCTCGCCCGCCTGCCTCGGCCCGCCCGCCCGCCCACCCGCCTCGCCCGCCTCGCCCGCCCGCCGCCCGCCCGCCCGCCCGCCCACCCGCCTCGCCCGCCCGCCTCACCCACCTGCTCCCGCCCGCCGCCCGGCCCCGCCTCGCCCGCCCACCCGCCTCGCCCGCCCGCCCACCCGCCTGCCTGGCCCACCCGCCCGCCCGCCCGCCCGCCCGCCCGCCCGCCTCGCCCGCCGCCTGCCCGCCCGCCCATCCGCCTCGCCCGCCTGCCTCGCCCGTTTCGCCCGCCTCGCCCGCCTCGCCCGCCCGCCCGCCTCCTGGCCACCCGCCTCGCCCGCCGCCCGCGTCGCCCGCCTCGCCCGCCCGCCCGCCCGCCCACCCGCCTCGCCCGCCCGCCCACCCACTTGCCTCGGCCGCCCGCCCACCCGCCACGCCCACCCGCCTCGCCCGCCCGCCCACTCGCTTCGCCCGCCCGCCCGCCCGCCCGCCCGCCCGCCTCGCCCGCCCGCCCGCCTCGCCCGCCTCGCCCGCCTGCCCGCCTCGCCCGCCCGCCCGCCTTCGCTCTTCGCTTCTGCCCGCCTCGCTCGCCCGCCCGCCTTCCCCGCCTCCGCCCGCCCGCCTTGGCGCCCTCCCGCCCGCCCGCCTCGCCCGCCTCGCCTGCCCGCCCGCCCGCCCGCCGCGCACGCGGCTGATTCAGCGCTCTGGCGTTCGCACTGGCGCCGTCCCCTCTCCTGCCCGCAGGCACAACCTGCCACCAAGAACATTGCATCTACAATTATGCACTTAGAGCTCCAGTGAAGTGGATATCGTTATGGCACATTGTGGGAATGTGGCTCCCCATGTTAGATATGAACTACTGAGGGAGGTAACTCTGACAGTTACAACGTTAATGCTGAAGATGAAGAATTTCCATTTCGATTGAAAATAAATCTTATTATTTCTACATTTCGATGGATATAAATTAGAAAACAATTCGGCCAGGTCCTTGTTTCGGTATTTCACCTTCATGAGGACTAAATTTAAACAAGTATTTTAAACGATAGTTTTTCATGAAAATTTTTCAGCCCAGAATGTACGAGTCTGGGAATTGTGAAATGTTTAAAATGTATTGCAATCATGAACCTGCAAAGCACGAATTAAGTTTTTAAACAGGAAAATACCCACGAGGGGCGCCACGCTAAGCTGGTTATTGTTATTACGATTATGCTCAGAGGAACTTCTTGAAGTGAAAGAGCTGCGTATTCAGTAAAAACCTCTACTAACGTGTTCCATGTTAATTTGTAATAAATGTGGCGTTCGAGTATATAAAATGGTATTTGACATTTTGAAGCAAATAGAATTGCTGACCTTTATAACGCAGAATAAATAGCCCTGCCTAACGTCCAAGTGATTTCAACAATGGAGAGCAAACGAAAATGATCTTTCCCTCGTACGTTTCAGCTTGTGCCTCTCGTGTCGTTGAAAACGGTGGTATTTGACTGCATTCTCTTGCAAAATGTGTCTCTCTAGAAGCTTTTATCTAACCTGAAAATGTATTGTTCAATTTTATTTTTTCCAACTTAACCACGTATCGGTCATTACGTTCATTATTGAATGAATTATTACGTGGCGAGACTCAGGCCATGAAGCCTGCTCTTCCGTCTGACCACACAAATTTCGTTACGCTCCTTTCACCTACTAGGGGAGAAAGAAGGTATTACTTGGGTGACGAAACAGGCAATTTGAATTTAATTCAGAGGCTTCATTTAGGCTTGAGTTTTTTTGTTTTTTTTTAATACATGCAGTAAATCTACTACATGGGACAGCCGGCTTTACTTCCCCTCCGAAGGAAGGCCTACGAAGGATTTTTGCGCCCTTAAAAATTCACGTCTTCGATCGAGTTTGAACCCGCAAACTTGGGTACACCATCGCCGTCGCTAATTATTCATTTTCACTTGTTTACATTTTGGTTGTCGCTTTGATTGATTGATTGATTTTTTCGTGTTTCCGGGCGCGTCAACTACTGTGATCATTAGTCCCGTTAGTGTAGAGCATGTTTTTTTCTTTCTTTTTTTCTCGGGAGATGGCAGTGATCTTCCCTCCTCTGGATGGCGAGATCCGGCGCCGACCTACCGTCGGCTAGATGGGTTTTCCCCTAACCTAGAGTCTCCCACCAGCGGGGCACCACCCCAGCCGGGACAAGCTCTAAGCTCCCGACCAGTCTCCCTGAATATGTGGTAGTGTAGTGCATGTTAGTGTAAGAGTTTGTGTTAGGGGAGAGGATAGGACAAGGAAGAGGAAGGACAGATCGCGCGCGGTCCGTGGCCCTTTCGGTAAGGTACTGCTCCGGCATTCGCCTGGTGTTGATCGGAGAAACCACGGAAAACTACTGATCGGAGAAACCACAGAATTCGACCAATCTGAAAAGGTAGTGTCGAAAATTCTGCGGCCGTCGGGACTGGAACGTAGGACCTCCCGGTCAGAGGCGCTGCAGTGACATCACTGAGCTCCCGCTCCCGGTTTGGTTGTCGCTCGTCGCCCGCTCAGTTGCTTGGCGGCTGGCGTGGCCTGGAGCCGCAGGCGGGGTGCGCACCGAGCAGCGCTGGCAGGCCGCGCGCGTTGCGTGGCGTGGCGTGGCGTGACGGGGCGGGCGGGGCGGGGTTTCCCGGCGCGTGCGCCGCCTGCGGAGGCGCTTGGGCAACGCGCGCGCAGGTGCGGGTGGGCGCGGTCCCTTCGCCGTGTGCCGCCCCCGCCAGCCCATCAGCCGCCTGTCGCCATCGCGCGGACGCCGCCGAGACGCGGCGCCAAGCACCTGCGCCCCCGCGGGCCCGTTACTTCATTTGGAGAGAGATGGGGACAACGAATCGTCCTTTACTTCGATAGGGAGAGATTTCATGGCGGGGAAGTTTCGTTGCCCAGGCGGTGGGCCAAGCTCGCAATGCTTTGGCCACGCGTGCGTTGGAAATGCGTATGGAGGTATTTATGGGTACTGACTGAATGCAAGAGGGATTCCCGAAGGCTGCAATTGTAAATAAAATGACGTTACGCTGGAAAGGTCTTCATGGAATCCGGGTTAATCTTTGCGACGGTCATAGTTGCAAACGGTTTGACTTCTCTAATGGGGAGTCCCTCACTCCTGTTAGTAACATATCAATTCGTGGCATTTCCTTTAAGCCTTATCTTTGGTTAATCTTGCCAGAAGTGTTTGGCTTGAGAAGATCTAATGCGTATGTGACAGTTTGTATTTAACGTAAAGTCAAAAAGAATGATTTTCGAGAAATAAAAAGAATGCACTTGGCACGCACATTATAATGTAATAAAGAATTCAACAATAACACTGGAGATAAGTTACACAATGTATTACAAACCCTGAGATGTAGTAGCTCATGAATGTTGCCAAGGTTGCCAGGTGACATTTCGTGGAAATCTCTATTCAAAGCGTATCTTTCTCTAGTTTCCTTGGCTAGAGAGAATGCGTATAAAACTGCAGCGAAGTACGATAGGATGCATTTGTATTATGGTGGCGTCGTCGCCGCCACCCGCTATTCCAACATGGCCATTGCTGCTTCTGCCGCCGCCCCTTGGCCGAGCGCCACGCCCTCGCCTCACGCAACGGCTGCGAACGACCTTGCTAGCGCACGCGTGCGCTCACGCACGCACGCGCTCGCAGCGCCGGCGCCCAGGGGGAGGGAAGTGGGCCAGGGGGCGCGTGTGAGCGTTCTCAGGCGCGCGCCGCCGTCCCACGCCGCGCGGTCGCACGCTGCCCTCGTCAGGGCTTTGTTGTCGTGCTCTTGTGCAGGGTACTAGGCATGGCAAACAAGCAATCGATGTTTTAGTCAGATCGATACATGTGTTCAGAAACATCGATTTTTTTCATATAGAAATTTCTCCTTCTTCTTCTTCTTCTTCTTCTTCCGCATTTACCCCTTAGGAGCTTGCCGTTTTCACCCTCCACAACTCTCGATCCTCCCGAACTCGTGATTTGAGGCCTCTGTCCTTCATAGCTTCCTGGATGTATTTTCCCAATTCTAAAACTGGTCTTCCTCTTTTTCGCCTCTCGGGTGGTTGCCATTTTAAGATCTTGTGTGGCTATCTGTTTTCTGACGTTCTGTGAACATGTCCATACCACTGTAGTGCTCTCTTTTCCAAGGTCTTCGTAATAGAAATCAAAAGAGATTTCTGATGATATAAATAAAATTGCCAGTATCTAATTTTTTATGTGGATTCGCAACCTTTCTCCAATGTTATTACTTTTTTAAGTTATTTTTTTACGAGGTAATATCGTTAAACTGCATTTTGAATCTTGACTACATAGAACATTGATTAGAAAATAAAGATGACAGTCAAATTTAAGGCAGCATATTCATTAAACTAATATTGACGTGTTATGTATCACATTAGAACTAGGACATTGTACTTCTATATGTTTCTTATTTAAAACATCGATAGTTTAAACATCAATGTTTTTGTCTGTTTTCGACACCGAAAATTTTCTGTTGTATCGATGTTTTGCTAAAATTTGTCATCAGTATATATGCTTGCTTCATTGTGGGTTTCAAGGTGTGTGAGTGAATGAATAGGAAACTTCTGGCACCGCATCTACTTAGGGTATTAGTTCCGTTAGTGTAGCGCATGTTATATTCCAGGATGTAGTTGTGTTTCTAGTGCATGTAGCGTACATACATAAGTGTAAGGAGGTGGTACAAAGGTCAAGGGAACATAGCGCGCGTTTCTGGTCCGTTTGTTAGGGTATGCTTCTGCACACACCTGCTATTGAGCGGAGACACCACAAAAAAATTCAGGGCAGATCCCTGATCGAATTCACCTCCAGACAGGGGTTGCATTCGACCCTACTCTGTTATGTTCCTACTGTCAAAACTGCACCACCGTTGTGATTCAAACCCCAGGATGGCGCAGACGCCACAGTGTGGCCGCTGTGTGGATTTAAGGGACAGGGGAATCGCTCGTGCATTTAAGAGTTGTCGGTTGATTGTAATGGTAAAGTGGTTCGAATGCGAGAAATGTGTTTTTTTTCCTAGGGCTTTTATCCAGCCGACAGCCGGTTACCCTTTACGTCCCGATGGGACGCATATTCGACAATACACTAGACTAACACAATTGCGGGCTCCTCTGATCTGGGGTCAGCAGAACGCGAGACCCTCCGCGACAACACATACAAAGTCAAGGGACAGACAACCATGCTAAAGGCCTTCGGACCGAAGCGCTGAGTCGGTACTCGCTCTTAGCCACCTCGGCCATCCAGGTCGGCGAGAAAGGGTTATTGTGTTATATTCATAGATAGGATTGAAATTCGCCAAAATTTAAAACAATGCGTATTGTTTTTGTAATACATTCGTTTTATCCTCTGTGGTATCAATTTGGTATGTTCCAAAGAGCGATCATCAGGACGTCTTATCTGCGGGTACGAACATAAAAAAGGAACTTCTTGTCATATACGAGTTTGCACCACACTTAACTGCGGACGTCTAGAATACAATAAACACCTCTTTCCGGTATCATATGAATGTAGTAATGTATTAATAGTATCCAAAATATTCGAAATCTGAAGATCTAATAATAAAAATTGCCATTTATAAGAAATACTGTATTTAATTGTATTCCTTGAAACACATTTTATACAAAACCATGCATCATTTGTTGTAGAAAAATGTATTGTTGAAAATGGGTCCAAAACTGATATTATTTTTCCGCGGAAAAAAATACTCATACATGTTGGTCATCCTGATTTTTCCCTAATGATGTGTACTTAAATAAGTTCAAATAATATTTTTGTGTAGAAAACTCATAATATAATATTTGTGCACTGGAACGACGAGATATATTTGAAGGGACATAACTGTGTGGTTTTCGAGTTCCCCAAAACCTTGTTTTCCTGCGGCAGCATATTGTTTACCGTCGTTGCAGAACTCGACACGCTGCATGCCAGCATTAATTGAGTAGGTAATTCATTTGGTTTCGGCGCCCGCGGGGGATATGCGGTCATGTAGCGCTTGATTGAGGAGAAATGACTTTTGCCTTGATTGCATGGCTGCTAGCGCCATTGTCAAACGATTTTTCCTATTACGCGGTATTCTCATGCTGCACCTTCGAAAATTGCATGGCTTGCGCATAGATAATGTTAAATTGAATTTCAATATCGCAAGAATATCTATTACGAGAACACATGGATATGTACTATAGTGGATAGTAAAATATGTTGTAATGTTAACAACTAACATGATAGTTTTGTCTCCAACATTTGCCTAGCTTATGAATTTTAAATTACAGTTCAGATCTTTTGACTTACTAATTTTTAAATAAATTATTAGTTCAATAAGACAATACTGGTTTACTTTCTACGTTCATCACCAACGACGTAAGGTGGTCTGGGTCACTATGGTTTTTAAGACTATCGTTTTTATAAGGATTAATTATGTGGGTGGAAAGGTCCGTATACCGTGAAATGTTGTCTTCTAGACGACACACCAATCACTGGACATTTCATTATTTCGCATACATCTGTTGTTTGCTTTTGTAACGTATATGAAGTAGATATCGTTTAAAAATAAACTAATCGCAGATCGTACCCTATTTATTGTAATTCATTTTATGTAAATCTGAACATTATTCATCGAACAATATTAGTTTATATTATGGTTTTCTTTTGAGCTTGGTTTGTGTTAGAGTGGTTATTTCCTTTGCTATAAGACCCACTTATAAAACTATAAAAAATATTGAAGCCACGTCATGAAATGCACTGTTACTGACTAAAAATTTAAACTGTTAAAAATAATAATTGGAATAAATTGAAGAGAGAAAGGTTGGGATTGTAGGTTATGTCAAAATCCAACTGCGACATTTCATTTGTCAGCGTTTAAAAATGTGAACGATCCGCATTCAGTTGTGCAGCTGCTGTGCACGTTATTGAGCCGGAAAAATAGGAAGTGTGCACGGCGCTCGGCCTTCCAAGTGGCCTGCGACCGCCCCCCGCCGCGCGGCGCCGCGCCGCGCCTTCGCGTCGGGAGCACGAGGGTCCCGCGTCGAGCCGCGTCGCGTCGCGCGTCGCGCCGCCTCGTTGCCACGTGAGCGCAGAGTCCGGGACGATTGCGGACGTCGGCGCTGCACGTGTGCTGCGCGGCGGCACGTGACGGCGTCGCCGCCGTGACGTAAGGCGTCCCCCCGCCCCCTCCCCGCCGCGTGGGCCGGCCGGCCTTCCTCGCCGCGTCGCCGAAGCCCCCGCTCGCTGCCGACGACCTGCGTGGCGAGTCCCGGCGACGCTGCCCACCGTGGGACACACTCTCCTACAGGCATCGGGAGGGCGGGCGTCGTGTGGGGCAGGATTCTTTGGTGGGACGCGGTTCTGCCTTCAACGCGAGGAAAGGTTGTTTTTTTTAAAAAAAAAATTATTGATTTTGTTGGTTGTACATAGGTCAGTTTTAGAATAAACTTTACATTTGTTCGATAGACTTACATACTAACTTATATTTAAAACTTATTTCCAAGATTTAAATCTAACATAAGATTGAGGATGCCCTATTGGGTCCTCTATTCTGGTTCAAATTCGGAGAAGGTTTTGAAGAATATATTGTAGGGGTATCTGTTTTTTATTCTGGTATGGTTCGGGTTTTTAGCGAGTCTAAAGGTTGCAAGGGAAGGGATTTGAGGTAAATAATAATAAAAGTTGGTGGCTAAGTATGTGATGTGATGTTCAATGAGTTCTAAGTTGAGTTCTTTGTGAAGCTGATGATTGGTGACAAACCACGATACATTGGTAATAGTTCTGAGAAATTGGTTCCGAATGATTTGTATTTTTTTAGATTGGTTTTTTTTTTGGGAATATATCCAGAAGGGACAAGCATACAGCAGTAGCGGTCTTAGAATGGTTTTGTATGTTGCAATTGAGGCGAGGAAAGTTAAAAATTTGCCCTCGAAACTTCGGATTTGAGTAGATCATACACGTTAGTATGTTAAACGGACTCACTACATTCGTTAACGTTCACTTTGGATTTTCTTGTGAATTGTGTGAATTATTCTCACGGAAAACTTTCCGTTTTCATTGCTTGGAAATAATCGCTTAGGAATGTGACTACCGTAGCGAAAATATATTCGCGCGATATGTTATCCCAATACATACACAAGTTTTTAAACTTAAGTTGATCCTCTTCATCATCGTTTTCTTTTATCTCGAAATCCGCAATTTAGATTATTTCAGATATGTGAGACATTGGATTCTCTGATATTACGCGCACAAAATTATAACACAATACTAATATTGCATGACCGGCAGCCGGAAAGCTGATTCTGGCGTGTCAGTTGAAGAGAGGAGGTGTCAGTTGGAGAGAGAAGTTGGCAGTTGTCGCAGACAGAAGTACAGGTGTAAGAATTTTACGAGGTACGACAGAAAAATCTTGTCTGAGAAAGAATGTTGGGGATGAGCTCCTTCTACACATCGCAGTCTGGCGACCGGAATACAGAGCCCAACGCGTCATCTGCTTCCGGAGCTGCTCGCCGTCCGCTGTTTACGTGGCGAGCGCTCGCCCCCGCGCGCGGTTTACGAGCTGCATCCAGGGGACTCGTCCTCGTAAACAGATCGGCCGCCGCCTCGGCCGCACTTGCGCTGACGCATCGCGCGCTGATTCACCGCGACGCCGGTAGATCGCGCTTCCATTTACGGCGTCCACCGGCCGGCTTGCCCGCCCGCCCGCCCGCCCGCCCGCCCGCGCGCCAGCGAGTGCGGGGTGGCCCTTTCGTTTTTACTTGGGTTTCGCCCGATAAGGTCCACATAAACCCGGTTACGAGAGCCCGCGGGGGATGCCGGTTCTTGAGCGTGGCTCGCGACAGCCCGTCGTACCCGTTTACGGTGACTCATTGTTTGCCGTCTGGAAGCGAGTTTCCCCCGGTCTCCGGGGGACCGGTTCCGTTTGTCTGCCGGTCTCGACCTCGTCCTCGGCCGCGTTGCGCCGCCTTCCCGCCCTCGCCGCCCCCGTCGCCACCTCCGCCTCGGCAAGTTAAATAAATGTCCGTGAACAATTCACGGCAGCGGCGCAGGCGGAGGGCTGCTCGGGGACAGTAATCAGCTCGTAGCGGCGGGGCGGGGCGGGGCGGGGCAGTGGGTGCGGAGGACCTCCGAGACGCCAATTTCCTCCCCCTGCCGGTCGGCTCCAATCTGAAAGTTCTGCGGCCCGGTCCCATTTGTGAAGCCAGCGGCCGCCTGGAACAGGACCAACTGCTAACTGGACTGGGCGGGGGGAGGGGGAGGGGGAGGGGTGGGCGAGCTTACAAGGTCGCCCGCCGCGTCACGGAAGCCTCACCGCAACATCCCCCCCCCCCCCCCCCCCCCCCCCCCC